>JUJX01000030.1:247168-270273 GCA_000800745.1 Diaporthe longicolla
GGGGAGAAGAAACATGACACTCACAAATGATCTCGTCGGTGTCGAGGTCCATGCTCGCCGCGAGGTCCTCGCCCAGGCGCGTCAGCCCGCTACCGCCCGGCCGGGTCGGGTCGGGAGAGGGCTTGACGATGGTCTTGTTCTGCTCGGCGAGCGCCTCGAGGCTGTCGTGTCCTGGGCCGAAGATACGGTAGGCTAGCACCAGCTTGGGCGAGGTGTTTGGGTAGACGACGGTGGCGTCGCGGTTCTCTGGGGTCTTGGGCATTGCGGTCTTTTTGAAGGTGTGGGAGGAACTAGGTAATTGGAAGGTGGGACTTGGTGTTGATTGTAATTGAGTGCAGGTGCCTAAAAGATGGCAGACAGTGTTGAAGAAAGTTGTTCTGCGCGATTGAAGGGGGAAAAGGGTGCTGGATGGACACTTGCAGGTGAGCAGACTGCGCGAAGCTCAGACACCTTTGCCATCTCGCAACCCACCAGGTGTTTTCGGGAAATGAACCATATGATCGTTGGGTTTCGAGACTGGAATTGACTTCAAGTACGGCGCTCTGCCTCCAATTCAGTCTCTTCTGCTGCCTTGTCGTTTCGTCTCCCGGCTCCCTTCCCCCAGCTTCAATTTCAGTACCTAGGTAAATAGATTTAATTTGTTGTTCTCTCCCCAAGTTTATAACTATGGATTTTTACTTGGTCATTGACCAGTTGCCACTTCTCATATCAAGAAGTCCAAATAATCCCGATTCATGTCCTGTGTTAGAATGAGAAGACCTCTCTATGCACGGTGGTGTCTCGATAATGCTGCATTATTCGCCCGCCTCTACCTACGATCCTGGAATATCAACAGCAGCAATCGGCACTGGTAGCCCAAAATGTACTTAAACGAGTTTGTTCTCCTCAGGATATTTCACCTAGTCACAGGTTCATGGCGTTCCGTTGGCGTTCCGTGGCGTTCCCCTGAATCTTCTCATCTGCTTCCAGAAACGAGGCAAACGCCAATTCTTTCAGAAGAAGCAGCAGATTCCCATGCTTTGCAGAGCGACAATGCCATTTCTCCATGACTAGAGCGGGGAATTATTCGGAGTTTTCGATAGACAAGCAAGCCACGCGAGATTGTTTCCTGCTTTTGCAAAGCCCTCTAGGTGACCGCAACCGCTCTCTGCCAAATCGAGCCACCTACGCGCTGAGCTTCTGACAAGTGACTACCTATAATTTTCCTGCGAAATGGTGGCCGCGAAGAGAACCCCGGTTTGTACCAGATCAGAAGGTCACTGCCAAAACCCTATGCAGTGCGAGACCTGCTGCATCCACATGAAGATGATTTGTGTCTCGTCCGTCCTAGGCAGTTGCTATTGCTCTGGCCTAGTAGTGGAACTTGAAGAATACAAGTAGTACTTGAGTCTACCAAGTCTACCTCGGGAATTTGATGCTCAGTTGGTGCTAAGTTATTATTATTACTAAAAGGCAGTCCACCAGCGCAGAGAAATGAGGTTGGCATCGGAACAAATGCTCCCCCCTCTTCACGAGTCGAAAAAAATGAAAGACCCAAACCCTGGTTAAGACAGGCTTGGCGGGAGCCGAGGACGTGGGTTGGGTACGTACCGGATGCGAGACTACGTCAGGGCGCACACGGGGTGCCTGGCTTGGCCACCTGGGACGGGTCCTCAGCAGTACGAGGACACTGTAGCTGGCAGCTAACTGGCCGGCCAGACAGGTGATCTGCATGGTTGATGTTCTAGACCCTCGATGGAAGAATGGATCTACAACAAATGGTGCCCTAGGTGCGTTGGGTACCCTGAAAACTATGTGTAGCGACATGAATAACAGGCCTGACGGGCCACGACGGGCTGGCTGAGGTCCGCGGTGGGTACCCGTATTGTCCCTTCCAACCCTGCACCCCTCCAACCCTCACTCAACCCCTAGGTGTGCCCCTCCTTCTCAGCCTCTCAGCTTCTGTGTGGGTAAGGTGTCAAGTCGTGGACTCCCAACATCGAGCACTTGGGCGTGCATGTGCCGGCGTGGCTGCATATGGGGGAATACATGTCTAGAATCTAACTACAAGACACATCAGAACGTACCTCTCGGGTTCCTTCCTGCTGGGTGGGGTTAGGCCGTGGCGGGCAGGCACGCAGGCAGGCATGGGCCGGGCTCAGGAATCCATGCAATGCACGAGGGCAACGCATCGAACCGCCATCGAACCGCCACAGGCAGAGATGATGCTGGTCTGGTCACTTGCTCATCAATTGCCCCTCTCATCCAGGCGCTACTGGACAGGCGGGCGCCCTACAAAAACAAACCCTATGGGAAAGCTGGTGCCCCCGTGATGGAAGAGGGAGGATGCAGATACATGCTAGAGACGGGAAGGCGCAACCAGGCCGGGACGGGAGTGACGTAATGTGCCAGGGCACACAACATCCTCGCTCACACTCACTCGTGCCTCAGATCGCCTTCCTTGCCTCAGCCAGGCAAGCACCCTTGCCTCAGGGTCCATCCAGCCTGCCTGTCGGTCGGAAACCCAAGTCAGTCAGTCAGTCCAACAAGTCAGACCAAGTCAAGTCAGTTTAATTGGGGCAAGGCAGGCTGAGGCAGGTCTGGCAGTCTGGGAGCACCCGCCCTCGTGCAGAAGAGGAGCAGCAGCAGCAGCAAATCCACCACCAGCAAATCCACCACCAGCACCACCACACACGCCAGCACCAGCAAGCAGTCTTAGTCTCACTCAGTCTTGGTGTCTCCCGAGCCTAGTCTCACTCTCACAAGACTTACCTCCCAGTCTCGGTTCGTCGCCGTCACCGGCGTCGTGGGTTCTCGATCCAACAAGCCCTCACTCAGTCTTCATCCCCACCCGTCCAGCCCCAGCCCTGCGAGCGCCTGCACTTTTTCCATCTGTCGTCGCCCTGTCAAAGACAATCTCAGATCGATCCACGCCCATCTCATCCACCTGCAACCTACACAGTCCAGACTCCAGACTCCAGACTCCAGACGGGGCAGACACATGACGAGGAGACAACGGATGGAACACTGGGGCACACATGCTCATCGTCTAAGAAGAAACAATCCATACCCACAAACTGCCTCAACCCGCACAGGTCTCATGTACTTGTGACCACACGCACGCGTGACTCTGCCGTCACCTCTGCCGCTGCAGCAGCCGCCCCTACATCCGTCCTCGCCTCTGCAAGATTCCCACTTGCCCTTCCATCACCAGTCGTCACACTGTCGTCCCCTGTTATCCTCAGCTGTCTGAATCCCCTCCTCATCATCTCGAACGTCAGGGACTCAAACAAGGGCGGGCTCCACGACATCGTGGGGACTCCATCTCAGCGAAGCCACTCATGCCCGGCCCGGATTTTGAGCAGCTCGCCAACGCTGGTCTGTCCGTCTTCGACCTCAACTCAGAGTACCTGGCAAACACGGACTGGTGAGTTGTCTCGGCCCACCTTTGCCTGTGCCTGTGCCTGTATTGCCTGTCTTGTTGTCTTTCCCACCCCCGGCCCGGCCTGCTGTCAGCCAGCCAGCAGCTTGCCCTTTCGTGGACATGCGAACCCACACACGCACAGCTATCCCTACTTCTCGGCTGTGTCGTCAGGTGCATACCACACTGTATAGCCTTGTAGACTGACTTGAGCCCCAGGTCCAAAACCCCCCTCGGCCCCTCGGCCGAGTGGCCCCAGTCTCTCGCCTCCTATGTCAGCCTCCTCAAGGCCCTGCCACATCCTGCTGCTATCTTCTGGGGCGCCGAACTCCCGCTCATACACAACTTTGCCTGGGGTCAAGCCACCAAATACCACGATGGCCAAGGCCACCCCGCCATTGAGAAATACCGCGGCGAGGCCCGCAGTGCCCTCCAGTCGGCAGTCACTGGCCGAACCGTCAGGATAGGTGCGTATTGTCCTCGTCCCCAGGCCGGTCTGATGTCTTGGTCCAAGCACAGGCTTCAAGGCTCCCCTGACATCGTTGCCGGTCATGATCTGGCTGACAAGGACGTGTAAATAGCAGGTGATCTGTTCTCCAAGAACACCCCTGGCGGGTCTTTCAGCGCATCCGTGGTTGTTTGCCCTCTGCTTGATGACAAGGGTCATCGCCAGGGAGCCTTTGCTCAGTCCCTGGACGACCCTTCGTCACAGCGTTCGCTTGATCATGAGCTTCTGGGAGGTGGCTCCGATGTTGAGTCCCCAGACGACAGGCACAGGTCTCAAAACGAAGAGTTCCTCGACAAGTCACAAGAGGACCAGGATGAGATCCTCAGCAAGGCCATGCCCCCTGGTCCCAACGACCGCCCTAGTGAGATGTCTGATGCCGTCTCGAGGCATGGTCGCATCGACCTAAAGCAGAGCCAACTCTTTCAGCGTTTTGCCGAGCTACTGCCAACCGGCCTAGCCATCCTGAATCACAATGTAAGTATCCGATTTCGCCGGCACCCGCACATTCTCAGGACATGGCGACATCTCGGTCCGACCGAGCTATGTACTGACAAGTGTGTCTAGGCCGAGGCAGTCTTCGTCAATGACCAATTCTTCAGCCTGACAACAAAGAAGACCTCACGCGAGTTCCGATCCTGGCCTGAGAGCATCGACCCCCGTGACTACGAGCGGGTAATGTCAGAATATCGTGAGGCGTTCAAGGAACGAAGGGATGTCAAGGTCGATTTCCGATGTGTGTCTGGTGACGAGGGCGAGAGAAGCGACCCAGACCAGCCCGAAAACGATGAGTGGCGCATGTTCTTGCTGAGGCCCCTGAACTCTACCAGGAACTCCGGATACATATGCGCCGTCGTGGACATCACGGAGCTCAAGACGGCCGAGCTGGCACAGGAGCGTACGGCGCGCGATGCCAAGGAACGCAAGCAGCAGCAGGAGCGCTTCATCGACATGGTTTCGCACGAGATCCGGAACCCCCTGAGTGCCGTCTTACACCTCGCTGAGGAAATCAAAGACACCAGCAAGGCCATGGAGAGAAACGGTCCCGAGTCAGGTCAGATCGCTGAAATAATCGATTGTGCCGATACCATCCTGGTCTGCGTGTCACATCAGAGTGTTCTTGTTGATGACATCCTGAACTTCTCCAAGCTCGATAGCGCCATGATGTCACTCGCCCCTAGCGTGGCGCAGCCGAAATGGGTTCTGTCCAAGCAGCTCAAGGTCTTCCAAGCCGAGCTGAAGAACAATCGCATCGGGTTCGAGTACGCCATGGATGCTTCTTTCGCCGAGGTCGGCGTCGACTGGGTGGTGGCAGATCTCGCACGCATCAAGCAGGTGCTTGTGAACCTCATGACCAATGCTATCAAATTCACCTCGAGGACAAATGGCGACAGGACTATAACGGTGACGATGGCCGCATCCGTGGAGAGGCCACGATCATATCCACCAGATGTGGTCTTCTTCAATGATTATAAGGAAGAAGGGGACCAGACTCGAGGCCCAGAATGGGGCGATGGCCCGGCCCTGTACCTCATGGTCGCCGTCAAGGACACAGGCATCGGGATCTCTGCCCGAGACCAAGCGAGGCTGTTTGAGCGCTTCCGACAGGCGACGCCAAAGACGTCCGAGAAATATGGAGGCTCTGGGTTAGGACTGTCAATATCACGGAAACTGTGCCAGCTGCATGGTGGAGATATAGGTGTCGGCTCCAACGAGGGACAGGGGTCTACCTTTGGCTTCTATTTCAAGGTTCGCCGTGCCTCCCCGCCGCAAGATGGAAGCAGCACCCCGTCCGGGAGGAGCACACCTATGAGGCAAATTTCTTCCGAGGAACTCCCTTCGCGGCCACGCCTGCAGAGCCGCCAGCAATCATCAGCGAAGAAGCCCGGGTTGGAAAGCATGGACGAGTCAGCCCCAGGAGAGGAATTGGACGGCGTTCAAGATGCCGGTGCAACAAATCGCAACAATATCTCAGACAAGCCAGGGCTCAACCGAGACACAGGGACAAATCCAACATTGGTCGAGCCGGTGCAGCGTCCTTCAACCGTAAATCCAGACCCTCGAAGAGGACAGAGGTCACCAAGGCTGCCGAGCACTGACAAGACCATTGAGCAGCCGAACCGAGTAGAACAAAAACGGGGCTCCGGGACGGATGGCAAACCAAGCATCTCGAGCGACAAGAAAGGTGGGCAATCCGGTGGCCAAGATCAAGTGAAGGGGACTTTACTTCTTGTCGAGGATAATCTAATCAACCAGAAGGTACTCAAGAGACAACTGCAGGTAAGTAGCATCCAATTGAGCATCACCAGCTGAGTGAATTCGTCATTCCCACTGGACCGACTGTCGCAACGTTTGGGGGCGTGCTAAAACCAACCTTCCCGCAGAACTATGGATTCGTAGTCTTCACCGCCAACAACGGCCAGGAAGCCATCGACGCCGTCGTGGACCGCGCCAAACGGCAACATGAAAACGCCTCCGACGCCCAACTACAAGAGAGCGACCACTTCTCATGCATCCTGATGGACCAGGAGATGCCAGTCAAGGATGGCAACACGGCAGCGCGGGAGATCAGGGACCTGCAGCTCAAGGGTCAGGTCGGCAGGTCGCCCATCCTGGGCGTCAGCGCGAACGTGAGGGAGGAGCAGACGAGGGTCATGAAGGAGGCCGGGATGGACGAGGTCATCAGCAAGCCGTTCAAGGTTAAGGATCTCGTCAAGAGGATTGACGCGCTGGCGGAGAAGATTGCGGGCAGCAGCAGCAGCAGCTCTGGATCTACATGAAAGAAAGGCTTGGGTGGATTTGCCCCGCGGGGGGGGGTTAAGGGTTTAAAGAACCGGTGGACAGTACGGTGCTATACTATTGATATGATTCTACAGATGCGAGCAGCATGATTGTGGCCAAAAGCCTCTGGCGCGGCATTCATCACTGGAGTTACTTTGGGCGATATCCTGGATCATTGAATTAATTAAACTGTTGCGTCACCTAGAAGAAGTGGATGTTTTACGAGCATTGTGCGAATTCTCAATCGCCATGGGACGTCTACACGATCTGTAGATAGTGAATAGGCAGAGACTGAAATGGTGTTCGAGGTTGACTTCAATTTGGTCTAGATTCATGCCCCGCGAATTACTGGACGGGACGCGGGCACTGCAATCATTGTCCGAATGCGCGACGGCGAAAGGATACCTATCCATGCCGTGATGTTTTGTTAGTATATCTCGCTCTACCTTGTGGCACTAGATATAAAAGATATATAGATATATACTGAAGTTACTGTAGAAATGTACAGCGGATGCAATTATAGACAAGTAGGTACTTTTTATTCCCCGCCGGACGGCCGGATTCGTTCCACAACATATCCCCTCGCCATCCTTCCCTCATCGAAGCAGGCGGCCGAATCGTCAACACGAGGCCCTTTTTTCTTTCTTTCTAGAAGATGAAGTACCGCATCATAAAGTAGTCCCCGTGGTTGTTGCTGCAGCCCTCGGCCTGGGGGATCTTGATGTTCCACGTGGGGCACGACACCTGCGAGTGGTCCTCGTTCCAGAGGCAGAAGTTGCCGAGCCCGCTCCCGCAGCCCGTGAACTGGTACCAGCCGCCGCTCAGCTCGAACCAGCCCCCGTTGAACTCGCACTCGGTCACGCGCTCGATGCCCATGTAGGTGTAGTCGCAGGAGTTCTCGCCGTGTACCCAGACCGCGTTGTCCGAGTGTGTTGTGTAGTTGGCGTAGCCGAACCCGACGCCGAATGTGGTGTTTGTCACGGCTTGGGCGGCGCCGGCTAAGCTGAGTGCGGCGGTTAGGAGGGTTGCGGGGGTCGGCTTCATTGTTGAGTTTTTGATGGGTTGGTTGGCTTTGGTTGTTGGTCTCCGTCAGGGTTGTGGGCCTCACTTGTGTGCTTGTGAATTACTATATGATACGGGCCGCTTTGTTTTTGACTGCGGGGAATGAATGGACGACTCTCGAGTGCTGTGCACGATTTTCGGTTGGTGAATGAGTAGATCGTCTAGAGTAGCAGAATTCCTGTGATTATAGACCCATATTTATATCAATAAGTGTTCGGTGTGGAACATAAAAGGATGCCAGTACAGGAGCATTGGTGATGGCTTGGTTTTCCCAGCTTACTCGCATCCCCGAGGCCGACACCCGTCAACTTGTTGATCAAGAGCTTACTACATGTACCTTCGGGGAACGAAGTTCTAGGAAAGGGTTGCTTTGCACAGAGGTGTAGCTGAGCACGGATTTAAACTTCCAGTCTCGGGCATGGGCTGACACATCCTGTGAGGTCTCACTCAACCAATGTCTGGCGAGTCGGCGCATTACCTGCAGGTGAAGCGATGAGAGGCAGCAGTCTAATGAGGCACAAGCTCCCGCCATTGGACGCAGCGTATCTCACCATCNCCCCCCCCTCAGATCTGCGATCTGATGACAGAGAAGGTGACTAGGCAAACGTGCAGTCCAGAATATGGAATGGAATGCAACGCCGGGGCATCAAGTGATCAGGGATCGAGAACCTACACAGCTTCGGGCTTACACGCCAACTTCGTTCGGACTCTCATGGCGACGACTTGGCCATCATGGGCCTTGTGCTACATTTGACGTCAACTGCTGTCAACGAGGCGGTTGGGTATGACTCAGCTCAGCTGCCATCCATGTGCAATCACTCATTTCAGGTTGGGTGCGTACGCTTCATGGGAGTCTGCCGCGCGTCTACTTCTCAGCAATCCTTGCTATGATAATCACAACTTCAGAAAGGTCCTTTATAGAGAAGTACATAATATGCAGAGACCTTCAGGAGCTGATCTCAGACTCGGGCGGCAAGTGAGACGAGGCCGTCAATGCCACAGCTGCAGAAAGGCTTTGAACAATAAGGTATCAACGCTTTCCTCATAAAGCGGCCAATTCGCCACGGTGTGATAAAGGGTAGTAAATCGCATTGGTCTTATGCGGAAATGTGCAGCAGGTGTTCCTGCTGGATAATTCGATCATTGCGTGGACATTTCGTTAGTTACCTAATTCAGGAGTTGCTTGGTCGAGGGCTTGTGCAACCTTGACCAAAAAAGAAACAAGAAAAGTACGGCAAGCCGAAAAAAAGGATAGAAACACAAGTTCTGCAGAGTTGTAGGAGTATGAACGAAATTGTCGCCCAGCCCAAGTCTCGAATGGGATTCAGTGCAGTCCGAAGGTAAAGTGTATGTTGAAGAATCAGAACTATACGCATTATTTGTGGGTAAATGCTTTCAAACCAGGAACCAACCAAATAGGGTTATATCAGGCGATGGATGAAGGGCGCATATACTCTATGTGGTATATATGCCCTCTGGTCATACTTCAGATTCATAGTTTGACCGGGCTGACTTTGTATTCTGACTTTGTATTACACCGATAACTCTGAATCCGGGTTCGACCTTCCGTCTTGGATATACCCTAGGGTACTAGTCCTGAGGAGGGCTGACTCACTCATTGGCTGGGAGTCGCCGCGTGAACGACGGGTGACAAGATAAGCGTGCTACGTCAACACTATAGCCTGATAGAGCACAAAGGCGAGTGGTGAGTAATATGGCTTGTATGCCGTAAATCGTGGTCTCAACGGCAATGGTTGGCAATAGCTACGAGCGAGGCTGACCTGATGATTGTGTGGGACACTTCAAAGGCGGGGGTACAAGTTTAGGCAACTAACGCGATATGTTTCACTAATTGCAGGTAGACGTAGGCGCGAAGGAAACTCCCATGACATCCGGATAGCCCGGTTCGAATCCTCTACTTGGATCTATTGAGCGGATCTTTGTTTATGACGTCCATGACTGTGGATAGTGAAACCGGACGGAACTTCCCAGGTGTATGACTCTGGAGCGAATCACAGCATTAAGATTACATCCAGACTGCGCCACGCAAGCATCACCGACTGAGCTGTGACTACTAGTGAGGGATTCTTGTAGATGCGACACGGCAGAATGGGGTGCCACTTTGGTACTTTTTACTTGGCAGGCTTGTAATTATTGATTCAAGAATTACAAAACAAGGTGGCTAAGCTTAAATCCCACCATACCAGTGGCGATTCGAAAATATATACAGACGAAAAGACACCCGATCATTCGGGCCGACCTTGCATGATCAGGTCTTAGACGGAAGGCAGGTACAGCTCATCGACCCAGTCCCTGTAGTCCGATCCCAGGATGAACTCGATCGGCAGCGGCGAGTTCCTCACAGTAGAGTAGGAGACCCTCTCGGATGTGTCCGACCCAGGCCCGGAGTTGTCCCACTCCTCAAAGGTGACATGGTCCGTCTGGGGCTCATCGGTGGTCCACTCGGCCCAGCCGGTCGTGTTGACATGGGTCCCGATCTCGCTGCGCTGGAACGTGACGCGGGCGTAGTTCCTCCAGGGGCGGCCCAGGAAGACGCTGCCGTCCTCGACGTCGGCGCCGTCGGCGACGACGACCCTGCTGTCGGTGATGACGTACCAGCTGGGGTCGTTGTCGTCGACGCGCCCGCTGGCGGTGATCCAGCCGTAGCCGTTGGCGGCGACGGTGGAGTTGACGATCCAGGCGCGGGCGTGCTCGCCGTAGATGAAATCGGTCATGCCCTCGATGTAGCAGTTGGCGTAGATCTGGTTGCCGACCTCGGCGAGCAGGGTGTCCTGCGACCCGTAGAAGCTCACACCGTAGTAGCCCTGGGAGGTGTTGTAGGCCGACACCGCGCCCGCCTGGTAGCCCTCGCCCCACAGGTTGCGCAGCTCGATGTTGTAGACGGCCGAGTTGGGCGACTCGTTGATGAAGGGGGCCGTCCACTCGTTGCCCGGCGCCGTGGCGAGCGAGCTGTTGAGCTGCAGCCGCACCAGGTTGCCCTGGTACCCCGTCGTGTCGGCCGTCTGGCCCAGGATGGTCACCTTGCCGGCCTTGGGGGGCAGGTAGACCTGCTCCGTGTAGGTGCCGTTGTAGATGAAGATGGTCGTCGGGTCTGTGGACGTGTTGGAGATGCTGTCTACAGCCGACGCGATCTGCGAGGGGTGTTAGTCTGTGGATATGTCTTGGGTCAAGGTCAGGTACTCAGTGAGGAACTTACGGTTGGCCAGTCACATCCTCCCGTCTGGCACACGGTGATAGCGCCGGCCGGCGGGGTGAGCCTCGAGGTGGCCGGGACCTCTGGCGTGGACGGCGTGCTGGCAGTGTTACCCATCCTGACTTTTTGGTATATTAAACGAATGACAAGGTCGGTGGAAAGAAAGGATGAGCAGCCATCCCGAGCTTGTTCGTGGGAGGGAAGATCTGCCCCCAGATATTAAGTGAGTGCCAAGAAGTCACTTGTCCGTCCGTGAAATGAGATTCACCGGCGGGTGTGGGTATATATGGGGCTATTTGGGGCCCTGGGCAGACAAAGCTCACTTCGGTAACTATCCCGGTGCATTGATACCTGCCTGTTTCCGCCTTCTCGGCCCGCCGTCAAGGCGCAGCGCAATCAGTCGGGCCTGTAGTGATCCATGGGTTGAAACAGGCACTAGTCGGCGAGATGCGGCTGCTCAGCTTGCGACACTGGCAGTTCATCTCGTTGCTGGTGAGTGAGTGTTCGATGCTACGGTGTCTCTCTCAATGATAGCCCTACCCGCTTTCCCGAACGGTGAGCCTGCAGAGGTTGGACCCACCGAAAACCCACGCGCTACACTTTAATCTAAGTGGCTTCGGCACCTGAGTGATGGATTTGACTCGCCCGAGATCCCCTTGCAATCTTAGAAACATCTCCCAGGGTAAACGTTTCGATCCGCCCGCGGATGGATATCAAAGAAATGGCGTATTCCCGGCACAGGCCAGAAGCAGGGCACAGCCCCGTCGTGCTTCTGATCCCTCGGCCGGACTGGCGGGTTTTTGCTATTTGTAGTTGATAGATCATTTTGTGAGGTCGGCATGTGGCGGAATCGCGTCAGTCAAGGTTTCCCCTGTCCCTAGATCTTGTCCCGCGACGATCCCCCTCGATGTCTGTTACCCCAGCGAGTCAGCCTTTCACTTTCTTTGTGGGCGGCACCGTCGAAACAGGCTCGTCGACCCGTGCAACTGTGGTGAATAAATGGTGCATACGAGAAGGAAGAGTCATTTTCGAAGCCAAGAAGTGAACGTCAGAACGTGCGTGTTTCCGCGAAGTGCTGCAATCACTCGTTCCTGGCCTCAATGTGTTACACATGGCAGATAGAACCCACAATATTCCACCGAGACCAACACGTAGCACACGTGAGATGCCATCAGTTGCTAGTCCAGCGAGCGTGAAGTTTAATAATGATATACAGCGGAACGTGCCTGGGTATTTTTCCTCAACAATGGATCCTCTGATCTCATGCAAGCCCTATAACTAGCACCAGTCCTTTTCGACACTGCTAGCCCTGGGCTCTGAGCAGCCTTTCTTTGGCCGTCTCCTTCTTGGTAAAAGTGCTCAAATGAACTGCGAAATGCTCGGAAGCACTGAAGTATACGCCGTACCACTCGGCGGCTCCATCGAAAACATGTAGTTCCCCCACCACGGGCCACCTCCCCACCACAGCCAGCCCTCCCACACGTCGGTGTTGTTCTCCATGTACTGCAGCATCCCCGTCAGGGCCGAGATGCACTGGCTGTTGGCGCCCCCGGCCGTCTCGCCGAGTATCCCCTTCTTGCCGTTCTGCTTCAGCCACTGGGTGGCGGCCTGGAGGCGCTCGGCCCCGATGGTTGACGACACGCAGTCTGCGTGCGTGCCGGAGCCGTCGCTGTCTAGGTACTGGTGCATCTCGTACACTATCTTGTTGGAGGGGTCGGTGAGGGAGGCCAGGGCGGCTCCCGTGCCGGAGGAGACCTGGCGTTTTGTTAGGTGAACTCTTTCGATCTATAACATCAGTTGTCAGGGGATACATACCCAGGTCCAAGCACCGGTGTAGGAGTTTCCCTCCACGAAGATGTATTGGCTCGTGGCACCGGCCGCACGGATGCCGTTGATGGCAGCTTGGTTGAGGTTCGCGACGAGGGTGTTGTCCATGTCGTGGTACTCGTTGTTGGTGTCGAAGATGACCTTGCTGTTACCCTTGAACCGGGCGGCAATGGTCTTCCAGTAGGTCTGGAAGCCATTGGTGTCGGTGATCACGTTGCCGTAGTAGCGCCCAAAGTTCTGCGAGTCGATAATGGCGTATGCGCCTTTGCTTGTGATGTAGCTGACGATCTGATCGCTTTGATTAGCTACAGATCCAAGTTTATTGTGCATGTCAGATCACTGACATCGTTCAGCCCGTTGTAGTATGCTTCGTTGATGCTACCTGTCAAGGTGTTTGGGATAATTCGCTCCCTGCAATATTGTCAGTAAGCTGCAGAATTCGTGAAAAACTTTTGCAACGGTCCAAGGTATCTATCATACATCAAAATTGGCACCCGGAAGATGTTGAAGCCTTTTGCAGTCAAAGTCTATAGGAGTTCCAGTCAGCGTCAGCAATCCATATGTTCCCTCCCCAGGAGATCAAAGTTGACTCTGCTTACATCAATCGTTGAGTGGACCGGCCAGGTGTAGTCGGTACCAAGTGTGCCCGGCAGCTTGCCCTGGCCAAACTCGGCCCCAGACTCATTGACGCCCGTGAACAAGAACTTGCTCTTGCGCTTCTGCACAGCATTGCTGCTGGTGGTGGTTGGTGCAGCGACTGCCGAAGTGACGGCGACCGCCCCGAGGATGACGTTAACAAAACGCATATTGTCTCGAGTCGACAGAAATTACTAGCTCTTGGAAGCAAGATAAGGCCATCTCGGTCATTCACTACGCAGATGGGAAAGCATTTCATTTTATATCCATTCAAGGCCATGCCGGCGGTGATGCTACGGAAGCCATCACTCCGCGGTGGAGGGATGTTGATGTTCTGTCAAGGCATAAACAAGCTCAACCGAGCCCATCTAGGATGGTAGCGTCCCGTAATTTCAATCTGGCGAGCCGCAAATTGGACGTCCCCGCAATGCTCGTTGGAGTGGTAGAGGCATCGTGAAAAGCCGGCGCTAATCGGTTTCGGTACTGGTACCGAGGTCTGACGATCCGGGGTTTAGGTCACGCTTGTTGCTTGTTGTTGATGGCCGGCGCGCCGGCGGATTTATTTGTCGATCATAAGGACAAGGAATAGTGCACATGTGGACAGCACACCGGATGACGCGGCGAATCAACGGGCGGAGGCACGATTGCCGTTGAATAGCGCTGTTCAAGGACGTATTCTCTCTTGCTTGTGGTCATGCCGGGAGCAGTAAAGGGGTAACGGGATGGTGCGCAGAATGTTGACCCACATGCAGGTCAAGCTAGGGATTACTGCCGCCGAGCCACATGCGGCCAGGAGAGGCAGGGAACTCCACAACCCCCTGATCTTGCTAATAGTAGTCGCTAGCGGCCTTCAACTTATGTAAGGAGCTAAGAAAAGGAGGTCAGAGTGACTCGATCAAAGTCAACTGGTTTCGTTTGAGATCCTCATGTAGTTCAAGTATATACAATGCCTCCATGGAGAAACCTACGTGTTTATCTTGACCGATATATTGCCTTGCCCTTCTAGGGCAGCACCTACTGCTGTTCCGGCTTAATAGAGGAACTCAAAGAATACAAATCGTCCATGCAATGCCCTCGTAACAGTGCTGAACGCTCAAAGAACTGTTGGCAACAAAACAAGTACAATGCTGCTAAAAGTTCAGAGCGCGGAAGTAATATGTTCTGGCTCCAGAATTAGCTTGGGGTCTAGCTCCAATATTCAGGTCGATGCCCCCAACAAAAGGAGAGTACTTTTGTGCCGTCTTTGGCATCGCATGCTTCACTATGACTCTTTCTATTTTCGCACTCTCACTACCCGGCTATTGTACCTTTCAAAGGAAAAAGTCCCTTGAAATCATCAGCATCAAACCTTACGATTCGGTACCCACAGCCTATTGACCGAAGTTGACAACTGCATATAGGTATCTGGTTCCGTTTCTAATTCCATATACAGCCGTCGCCATACGCAGCGCCTTCATACAGGTATCTCTAGATATTCCTTCCCAAACGTCCATCGAAACGTTCTTTCTCGGCGACTTCTAAGTAGTTACATACCCCTTCAAGGTACCTAGGTATCTTGACTACATCTTGCCACCGCGCACGCGTTGCCCCTGTCTCCCACGCCCTTTCGGGGCAGTGGAATCTCCGAGCCCGCAGTCAGCACGTGCTGGCTCGCACTTGCTCGGATTTATATCTGCTCGTGGCCCTGCACATCTTGAGCCCACGACTTGGCCTTGAGCGTCTGCACCCAAATCCGCCTGCGAAATCAACGTCCCGTCCGCGAGTACGCAAAAGCCCTCCGGTATTCTGTTATGGGCGGGCCTCTCCCACTCCACAAATTTGAGACCCAACGCCCTGAGTGTGGTCCGTGGCACATGGGTGACGGCACGCGGGCGTTTCCACTGGATACTTGGATTGCCATCCAGTGTCAGAGCTGGAAGCTCTGGCTTCCAGGGCTGCGGCCATTCCAAGGGGCTCTCTGCCTGGGTGAAGTGCGTGATCAGATTGTGTGGCCGGTTCCGCCGCCGCAGCCAACACCGGAGGGTCCGCTGGTAGCTGGACACGTCTCTGTCGAGACTCACATCAGGGTGCTTGACCCATTTCTTCCTGATGATGGTGGAAATGTCCCCGCCAAGCGAAAGGGTTGTTGGCATGCGCTTGGTGTCCCCGGTGATGACTTCGTATATGGTTGTGACGACTTTGTTGAGGTCGGACTTGAAGCTTCCAGGATTGGAAAATTCCTCCGAATCTTCATCACCTTCCCAGCCAAGGCGGCCAGAGTGGCTAAAGTCGAACAGCTGCAGCGTATCCGTTGCGGGATTGATAAGAATATTCCTAGTGGCTATATCTTGGTGTACGATGCCAAACTTCAGGTTCAGGTCGTCGACCACTTCGATAAGCTGCTCAAGGTACTTTATCTTAGACACTCGAGAGCGGTTCTCCGCTAACGTCTTGCCTGGTATGTAGGTTGATGTAAAGCCAACAACAACTTCAATGCCAGTGCCATGCCCTGGGACATCTTCGAAATCGGTGACTATATATTCAAAAGGCACAATGTTGGAGTGCTCGCTAAGCCGTAGCCAGCAGTTAAGCTCGTGCCAGTTCCTCCGTGCATGTTCGTGGTGAAAGTCATATTTAAAGACCCCTCTTGATCCAGTTGGCTGGAATCTATACATGACTAGATAAACACACTGTGATAGCCTATCCAACTCAACGAGATCCTTTCTCGAGACAACACGGCTATGTCTGTACTTCTTTGGAATCATGTTTACAGGGCAGTAAAGAGGTATAGAAGCATTGACATCTGTTGGGTCTGACGAGGAAGATATGTAATTGCCACTCATCGAAATGTTGACAATGTTGACGTCGTCCTTGAGTTTGTCGACGACCTTGGCTAGAGCTTCAATGATACTTTCTTCCACATCTTCTCCACCGCTGCTCATGTCGACGTAATCGGGGACACTGGTTGAGATATATCGTCTTTGGTCCCAGTCAATGGTCTGCCATGTTGTAGGTCCCCTGGGCCAAATTTCACCGGTGAAGCTGTTGAAACGCTGGTTCGGATGGCAAGAATCAAAGAAACCCATGGTAAAGGATGTTATATCCTGTACGAAACAGGGATTTGGTGATTTGGGCAGGAGGGCTAACGCAAACTCACTGTCAAGCCAGGTAGAAGTAAAGCTATGCTGCGGTTCCAGGCAAAAGGAAAAAGGCGGGGNGGGGGGAAGGAAGGATTCAAGGTTTTGAGGGCATTTGTATCAGTTGACGTGGATAATTATGAACGAAAGTATGAAAAGGAATTCGGCTTTCTTGTTATGGTCACTAAGGCCAAGATTAAAGTCGCAGTGATGACGGCCAGGCCAACAGATCTTTTGTTTGTCGATGCATACTGCAGAGAAGGAAGTGTCATATCATCAGAAAGCAACCGATCCGGCATTGTCTCGGCGATGACCGGATGAGGTGTCAAACGAAGACATTCGACTTCTGCTTACTAACACCACAGCAACAAAGGAGTTTCAACTTTGAGATCACGGTTTAATGGTTCTCTACTAATCATAAAATGGCAATCAGACATATTAAGCTGTGGCTTATAAGGTTGCGGATCCAATGGAGACAATGCCAACACAGAACACATGAAGTTATGAAGACCAGTTCTCCCATGCGATGTTCAGCATAACGTTTTTTGAAGTATCCAATGCTTTCATTCTACTCTAACATTACTCATAATACCAAGTATCATTGATCCACGCCTTGGAACTACTCAGTTTCTTCTTCGCCGTCACCTGCTGTCACCAACGCAATGCCTCAAGGTAGTCCAATCGCACATGATGCCTCGCAAGAACGCCTTGAAACAAATCAGCTTGTTTTATCTTCCTTTCTTAATATGAATTCTGGCAGAATTGATGGTTATCTTGATTGGAAACGCATACATCCTTTTAGATGACTTAAGAGGGACAGATGTCTCCGTAGAGACTTTGAGTCTCCAACACTTTCCCGTGTTTTTATTTCCAGCGCAGCCTGAGCCCATGAACCATAATGACTCAATTCCTGAAGAGTTGACTGGAAACGAACTCGCATTGCTTCTGAGGGGCATAGGTGCAAATGTTGAACCTACATCGTCTACGCTCGTTACAACCACAAGTGGAAGCAGTTCCCATAAAAGTGCGGGCCTGCTGCAAGTGTTGCCGGGAACAACATCTTCTGCAGGGCGTCCCCCGCGCCGAGCTACAACATCACCCAGTTCTACGTTGACCAGGATTGCTCCCAATGTGTCCAGCGAGGCGGCAACCAACAACCGCCATGATGAGCAGGCTTGAAATACGCGCCTCTCCGAGTCCGCCTCCTTTCCCGCGCTCTATCTGTGTTGATGCTGTGGACCGATTGGTATTAATTCTGAGATTTTTCTCACGAATAAGCTTTTTCGGACACACCGGGCACTCAAATCGCTGCTCCTCGGCAAGAATATCGAACTAATTAGGAATAAAACACCGTGGTGGGGCTCTGGCGTCGTAGAATTTGTGTTACAGCTCCTTAAATCTTGTATAATTATAGCTCAGCATATACGCTTTCACCACGCAGCGGAACACATGTCGGTTATGATTTTCCTTCATTAACCTCGGCTGCGTTGGTGAAGGTTTACAATCATTCATTTGGGTCTCCGTAGCATTTTCACTGAGCTAGAATAAATGTTCTGTTTTATAATAATTTTATAAGGTTCTATAAACTAAATAAATACTCCCCGGTAGGTACTGTGCAATTAGGGTTGACGAATTGTGCCAGCATCTACGCAACATGAAGTATTCCGGAGGAGGGAATATGTAAGGCAGGCTCCATCTTCTGATTGAACGGCATGTGTTGGGTCTATTCAGCACGTCGCCCCGAATTTCGCCTTCGACGAAGCGGCTTTGCTAGCAGCAGTCACCCGTCGCCGCTCGTTTAAAACGAGCTCTGGTGCTGCGTCATCTAGCCCGAAAGTCCTGTCTGGAGGAAGTGACTCTTTTGGCAAACCACACCAGTCGCCCTCTGAATCAAACGAGCATTTGAACCTGTCCTGCTTCATAGGCCGTTTATCGTTTTCCATCTGGATGGCAATTCTCAGGCTGATATCTGAGGATAAGTCTCCCACAGGAGCTGGCTCCGCCTTCTCCTTCCCCTTGCCCTCGCCCAGCGGCGTCCATGTGCCAGCTTCTACGTCGCACCTCACACGCTTCGCAACCTCTGGTTCGGCCTCCCCAAAGTGACCCGTATCCTCGATCCACTCGAGCTCATCGGACGTGCTGTCCCTCCCCTCGATGGCATTGCGATATGGGTACCGACCAAATCTGTCAACGATGGGCGCATGTGCATCGTCGACCCGGAAGGAGAAGAAGGCCGCCTTGTGGAACGGCCAGTACTCGTCCAGGTCAACGTGGCTCACCAGGTCTACCAGTGCGTACTCATCCAACGGCGGCACGGAGCCGTCCAAGTCCCTGGCCGGGTCGCGACGGCCGCAGAAGAACTCAACGGCCCGCCGTAACTCTTCGATGCGACGCGTGGAGAGCCGCTGGTCCCCGATGCTCTCCTGGTGCGCCATGGTGGCGTTGAACTCGCCGACGATGCAGATCCAGTACTCGAAGGTCGCGCCTCGTGCATCCCAGCGCTCACGGGCCCACGGCCTTAGGTGTGCGGGCAGGCCGTAGAAGTAGGTGTATAGTGTCCTCGCTGCCCTGTCGAACCAGCCCGTCCACCGCCCATCTATCCCCTGGAAAAGCACCCTCGGGGCCTGGTCGAGGAGGACGTGCATGCCGAACGCCTGCTCGAGGAACAGCGGGTCCTCGGGCGCGGGCAGGAAAGCCGTCGTGTCTGGGACCTTGTGAGGCCCGTAGTGGTCGCTGAGGGCCTTGAGAGCAGGCCAGGCATCTTGGGCTGCGTCGGTGAATCGGGAGTCGTCGCTGAAGAACTCTGCTATCAGTTCCTTCCCGCAGATGCGGTGTGTGCGTGGCCAGGGAACGCGTGCACGGCACATGCGCTGGAGAAGGGAGGGCGTGATGATCGCGTGGAGGTCTTGCATGGTGAATCTGCCAGTCTCACGGAATGCAAATGAGTATGGTGACGAGATGATACCTTGGGTCGACGTGATAAGAGAAGAGCCATATCGATGCCTGAAGTCAACCAGCCGTAAGATAGATTCGGGGTAACGTTGGACCGGCTATAAGACTGCGCATGTGCGGCCTATGTTGGCCAGGCAGAAGCACAGGCACCACTTCAGCTTTGAAGTTTGAAGCCCCGAAAACTTCAGATAGTGCGGCATGTAACATGTGAAAAACTGTTGAAAATAATGACGCACACGAACTGCTTGCTATAAGTTGCCCATTGGTAGACTCCAATGACCTATGAAAATCCACGTATGTTCCCAATTATTACAAGTCTATATACTAGGCTCATAGGACTCTTTTGATTCAACAATCAGCGAATGTAGTATGTTATCAAGCCCGACAAATATCCATGGTCTTCCCCATTGCCCGCGACATCACCAAACTCTGAGATCTTGCCATCCACCACATACTCAGGCCAAGCATCAACAACCTGATGTAAGCCGTCCACTTCCAAATGATGCGGGCATACTTGGATGAATTCATAGTAGACCCATCTCTCTCTGAAAAGGGCGCAGACTCCGGGATATAGCTCGACGAGATGGTATCCCTGCTGGAGATTGCGAACCTCCTCGACTGTTGTAGTCCTGGTATCGACTCCGTCCAGATGCCCGTCTCTCGTAAACACCCCGCGGAGAACAGTGGGAAGGACAACTTTAAGGAGCTCTCTGCGGTTAGTGTAATCGTTTTCAAAGCTCACAGAGGGGCCCGGCCGGTCGTTTATCCTCGACGTGGCCGGTAGATGTCTTCCGCGTACAGCGTTGTGGTTGGGCCATGGAACACTCCAGTCTGCAGACCAAGACGGGAGATTGGGGACCACGCGCGGGGATCTGATCAAGGACCAAAAGAATGCCAGGCCGTGCTGATGTGTAAAGAGCTTCGAGTAAAAGGTGTACACTTGAGCCATGTCCAGATCGTAGTTGGCGACAAGCTCGGGGAACCGGTCCTCATCGAGCCGGCTGGCGATACTTAGCACGCCGAAGATCTTGTCCCGGGGATCCGAACACGACCTTTCGCGTGTCTCTATGAGGATGTCAAGAAGATGAGACTTTTGAGGGCTTGTGGCCTTCTTCCTCAGCATAAGATAGAAACGCCCAAGAGCCAAGGCACCCTGGCCATCGCTGGGGAGCAAGGAGAGTGAATGCAATGCCCTCACGGCGGACGTCGACTTGGCGCCGCACTTTATGACAACCCTGCGAGCTTCGGGCAGAGATACCTCCTGCAGGATCCAGACCCGCTGGAACCACCGGCGAGAGAAGTATTCAGTTGCGGCGTCCATGATTTGCTGGTCAGAGAGCGACACTGCGTGGTCGGTCGGATCCTGTCCAGGCCGATTGCCAAACCCGGAAGACCACCGTTGACTACAAGAAAAAGACGCCTTGTGCCTCAAAATGCTCAGGTCGTACCGGATCTTGCTGAGCCCTGACATGAGCTGTCCTTTCCTGGGGGCCCATGCATGACCCTCGGCGTCCCAAAAGCCAGCCCAGCCAGAGCTCGTCGGTAAGACGAGGTCCTTTGGGTGGATGCTATTCATCCAATTGAAGAGCTTGTCGCTCCCCTCTGTGCCCTCTCCGGTGTAGGCGATGACAGTCCTAGCGGACATGTATATCCTGGCCATTAGGGAAACCTGGTGGTTCCGGTCGAGGTCGCTGCGCTGGTCTATACATACCGCATCGATCCAGACCAGCCGCCGCTTCTTTTGGTGCCGCAGCTTCTTGAGGACAGCGATACAGGTTCTTGTCACGGCAACTGTCGCCCGCTGACCCAACAGGTAGATCTTGTCCGTCTTTGCTGAGTCGCCGCTCTCGTCCGCCCACGTGTAGGATATGGCGTCGTAACCACGACCCCATAATAAATTCGATTGGATGACGCGGCCCTGGATGTCGTCCTGTCCCTTTCCCTCTCCGGCTGGGTGGATTTCAAATAGCCTGATTTGGTGGTTGCCCCCCAGTTTTGGATAATTGTAAGGCCTCAGCGTTCCCAAATCCACGACCTGTCTCCTCTGTCGCCAATAGCTACTTTCGGATTCTGTGGGTATGGATCTTCTGATCCCACATGCAAGCCTAGACGCCCGATAGAAAAGTCGGGGCAAGGCTTCTACTATCACTGACCACGGCAGCTGGACCGTTCCGGCGCATGAAAGAGCCCACTTGTGGAATATATCCCGAGGCTTAGGAATTCTTTTCCTGAGGTCCAACCCCGTCAAGACGATGCAGTAGAAGGTGATGGCTACCCAGATGACGGGTGCTATGGCGAGGACAATCAGGGACAGCGCCAGGAGGATGAGGTATTCTAGCGACGTTGGCTGCTGGCCACCCCCCATTGTTCGGTGTAATGATCAAGGCTTTCCTGGGTCCTATAAACCTAAGAGATCGAGGGTTTATGTCCAAGATACGTAACAAGGCGGTGGTTGAGCAATATGATTGAGAATACAATGATCACTAGCTAACGAAAGCTATTCGGGGTGAATACTTAGATTGACTGCTGAAGAGCTGTCCTATCCTAATGCTAACTGTTGGTAATGAGCGTGTCTATATAGTCCATCTCTTCAGCTGGATCACGAGGCTCAGAGTCTGATCCCCTTGATCCGGATTGTTTGGCTCAGTCCCTGATCCCTCTGAGCCTGGATCAGTTGAATCAGTCCTTAATCTTTCTGATCCTGCTTAGGTAAGCTACTGTACGCGATCGTGGCTGGTGTGCTGGCCTCTAGTGGGGTTCTATTCCAGACAGAACCAACCGTTATTCCTATTTCTATCAGGGTCGTGATATAAGGGGTATAAAAATATTTAATATAAGTAGTATATAGTTAAGTATAGTTAAATAGGGTACTTTAATTAGCTATAGCTTAGAGGTTAATAAAGTATTAATATACTATCTATTTTTATTAATATAAATATCTATTTTTTAATAAAGTTTATAAGTTAATTAAAGGTTTAAATTATATTTATTAATTAATTAAAAGTTAGGTAATTAAAGCTTTATAAACTTTTTAAACTTTAGTTAACTTATATAAAAAAATAAAAGAATATAATTTATTAAAAGTATCTCTTTATTTACTTTTTTTAAAAAAAATAAAAGGTTTAAAAACTTAAATTATATTTTAATATCACTTTTATAATTCTATAAATCTTTAATAAATTTTTTTTTTAAAAAGATTATAAAATATAATAAAAAACTAATTTAATAAGTAAAACTAAATTTAAAAAACTAAGTTTTATATAATATACAGAGTTGTAACATATATAAATATACATATATATATATACATATACAATTACATATACAAAATTTATATATATATATATATACATATACAAATTTAAAAAAATTACATATACATATACATATACATATACAAAAAAAATACATATATACATATATATATACATATACAGTATATGTATATATATACTATATTTGTATATGTATATATATATATATACAGTTATAAAGGACTATTACGTAATTAAAAATCTTAGTTAAATTTAGTTAAAAACGAAGATTAATATAGTAATTCTTTTTATATTTATAAAATTTTTATAAGTTAAAATAATACTAATAAAAGATTAA
>JUJX01000030.1:274544-392936 GCA_000800745.1 Diaporthe longicolla
CCCCCGCTCACCGATAAAACTCACTCCTCTTAACATTAACCCCATACTCCCCAACAGCCATCCCAAGATCCTCCATGGTAAGCACAGTCCGGTTCGCGCTGCCCCCCTGGCCCCCGCCCCCAAACCCAGGCCGCTGGATCCCCAGCAGCGCCTGCCCCGCCGCCGCCGCCGCCGCAGCCTGGCCCCCCTTGCCTCCGCCTCCGCCGCCGGGGCCGGCCCCGGGCTGCTGCCCCGGGATCGGGTACCCCGCCGCCGCGCCGAGGTTGCCCATCGGGTTGTTGGCCGCCGCGCTGTTGGACGCCCGGATCCGGGAGTACTGGTACGCGTCGGCGGCGATGTCGGCGACGAACTTTTGGGTTGCGAGGGCGAGGAGCTTCGCGAGGCGCGGGTCTGTCTGTGGGGGTGGGGGGAGGCCTGCTTTGGTCATGTAGTAGTTTGTTACGCCGTCGGGGATCTGTTTTTGTTGTTAGTTGCTGACGGGGAGATGTTTGGGGGGGGGGACGTACAATAGGCGCGTAGTCGTCGATCTTGGCCAGGAACTCCTTCAGCGACGTGTCCTTGCGCGTCGGCAGCCGCGGGTCCACGAGGGGCGCGTACCCGCTTGCTTCCTCCTCGGCGCCTTGTTGCTGCTGCTGCTGTTGTTGGGCAGCACCAGCACCAGCACCAGCAGCAGTGGCAGCGGCTGGCTGGGGGCCCTGCTCGGCGGCCGGTTCTTGTGGTGGTGCTGGTGCTGCTGGTGGTGGCTGCTGCGACGACATGGTTGCTTGTCGTGCGCGATGGGGGAGAAGATGTGGGTGGGTTGGTGTTGGTGTCGCAGATGGAGATGGGTGTTGTGTGTGATGTGGATTGGGATTGATGATGGGATTCTTCGAGATTGCTGGTGATAGATAGATAGACAGACAGCGCATGTTCGCGGCGGCGGGCTGGGAGGCTGGCTGCATCAAATGTGGCACGTTGCCGGCCCGCGGGTTGCTGACGTAATTATTTCTCGCCACGGCGACCCCCTCCCAAACGGCCAGTGCTTTCTGTAAGTGGCACCCTCACATTTAACCTGGTCAATCACTTCGGAATTGACAGTAGGAATCACATGTTTCAGACGATAAAAAGGGAGGTGAGCCATAAGGCTCATTCGGATCCAGACCTCATTAGTGATTCTCCATAGCTACCAGTGCTACTCTCGTAAACAGCAGCCATAATCCCAAAGCAAATCCCAGCCAAAATCGCCATGCTATTCACAAATAATCAACTTGTCCCACAGACATGCTGCCCCTGTTTTACGCCAACCTGTGATACGACTCTCATCCCCATCTTCCTAGCCTCGTCATTCCAGGCCACTCAATCACCGCCGCCTGCTCCTCGTCGTGGTCGTCACCGGCTCGAACGCGTCGTCGTCGTCGTCATCATCATCATCGATCTCGTCGTCACTAACCTCGAGAGCCTTCTGAGTCTGCGGCCGCTGCGACTGCGAGAAGTTAAGCGTCGACTGCCGTGTTTTGGTCGCCGGCGCCGCTGCCGGTTTTGCTTTCGGCGCAGCTTTCGTGGCTCGTGATGGTGCCGCCCTGGTGGCCGCCGCCTTGGTGGTGCGCGTGGCCCGCTTGGGCGGCGGCGGTGGAGGGTCCGCCTCTTCTTCGTCGTCGATGAACGCGTCCTCTGACATGGCGTCCGTCCCTCCTGCCGCCTCCTCTTCCTCCTCCTCGTCTTCGTCGCTGTCCACCACAAACCCTGTGGCCTTCTTGGGCCGCCCACGCGTTGCCGGCGTCTTCGTCGTGGCAGGCGCCTTCTTGACCGGCGCCTTTTTGGCTGCCGCACCGCGCTTGGAGGCCGGCTTGGGTGCTTGGGACACCACCGACTCCTCTCGGTCGGCCTGCGACACAAACATGTCGTCCGCCATCTCGACGTCCTCGTCACTAGCACTGCGTCGGTTCCGGCGGCCCGTCGTCTTCTTCGCCGGGGCTGTATCCTGTGGCCCGTACCAGTGAGAGTCGTCATCACCCCAGTGGGGTCCGAGGTCAGAGTCGTAGTCGGCCGGCCTGGGCTTCATCCGTCTCCCACCTGGGCGCCTGCCTTCCTTGGAAAACTGATGCTCCTCCCCCTCCCTGTACGCATCGCACAGCATGTCCATGGTCGCATCTGGGTCCTCGATGCTGAGCTGGACAATCTTGCTCAGCGACTTCTTCAAGGAATCGCTCACGAACTCATCCATGTTGTGGCCGCCGCCCTTCTCCACGAAGCTCACGAGCGTGTCGATGAACTTGTTCTTGGGCAGCACCTTGAGCGAGCTCTGCGCCAGGAACTCCTCGACCAGCACGTCGGGCTTGACCACGTCGTCGTTGCCGATGGCCTCCATGATCCGCTCAGGTAGTGACGGGTCGTCGGTCGCGCGTTCTGTTTCTCTCCTTTAGCCATGCCCACACCCTCTCGCGGCGGAAAAGCTTCAGTGACTCACTCGCCGTGGTTTTCTTGCGGTAAAAGGAGACGACATCGTTGACGTTGGCGACCCTCCCCACGAACCGGTTGGAGAAGCGCTGCGGGTTCTCGACGTCAAAGTTGCAGCCCTCTGCCGCCGTGTACTCGACCTTGAGGCGTATCAGGGGCAGCGGCCGGTCCTCGTCTGGGATCTCGTGCTCGGGCTCGTCCTGCAGCGCCAGCCACTCCTGGTTGGCCTTCTCGATCATCGTGTCGACCTTCGCGATGAGCAGCTTGGTGATCTTCTCGCGGTTGTTCTTGATGGTCTGCAGCTTCTTGAACTCTGCCTCCTTCTGCAGCACGATCTGGTCCTGGACGAAGGGGCGGACGGTCTTGAGGGGAATCGGCGTGGTGACGGCTGTCTTGCCGGTGATGCTGACGATGGCGACTTGCTTCTGGGCGGCCTCGGCGGGGATGAGGGAGGTGGCGACGGATGAGCCTGGCTGGATGACGTCGAAGCCAGTCTCCATGTTCTTGGAAGGCGTGATTTTGCACTCGTGCTCGTGGCCCCAGATGACGAGGTTCATCCAGTCGGGCAGGACGTTCTCGGGAAGGAAGCCGGTGGCGGTGTGTGGGGTGTGGTTCTGGTGGACGGTCAAGAGGTTGAAGAAGTCGGAGGCCTGCTGGGTGGGGCGGAAGAAGGAGACCCTGTGGTCCCGAAAGGTGCGGAACAGGCGCTCGTCCCTGACGTTGCTGAGGCCGTAGAGGGCAAGCTTGGTCCTGCCCTTCTGCAGCAGCACGGGCTTGACCTGGATGTTGTCGACCTCGGGGACCCTCCCGAAGTAGTTGACGAGGCCTGCGACCTGCAGCAGGTCGAGGGAGCAGAAGTGGCCGTCGCCGCTGGGGTCGTCGTGGTTGCCGTGGATAGAGAAGACGGGGATGGAGATGTTCATGTCGGGGTCCTCGTAGTTGACGTGGGAGAAGGCGCCCTCAAAGACCTCGTGTGCGTCGGAGAGGAACTCGAGCTCGCAGGGCTTCATGCCGAGGCAGTTCTTGCGGAGGGAGCGCATGACCTGGTACATGGACTTGCGCGAGGGCTTGTTGTCGTGGAAGAGATCACCGCCGAGCAGGACCATGTCGACCTGGGCAGTCAGGTGTTAGATTTGTGCTTTGCAATCCTGGAGAGAAGAGCTCACATCCTCAGTCCTCGCCAGGTTCATGATCTCGTCAAAGGTCTTCCAGCTGTCGTCCTTGCGGATGGGGTCTCGCTCCTCGTAGCCGACATGGTTGTCCGATGCCACGAGGATACGGATTGTGTCCTGAGCTGGGCAGTGGGGATGGGTTAGCCTGGACATGTTCCATTCTCAAGTCTCGCTGCTCGATGCTCGATGCTCGCCCAGAGCTGTCGTTTGCTACGGGCGAAGAGGCTGAGGGGAGAAGAACAGAACGAACCTGGGGCGTCAGCAGGCATTGTGCCGGTCAGAGCATGTGCTCTCTATGATCTGCTGAAGATAGACAACTGCTTCGTCGGGCTATCAAGGAGTCGGAAGACGGTGATCATCGAAGAAGTGGCATCGTTTGCTTGGTTAAAGTGGGAGTGCGCCGCGGGTAACGCGTTTTGGTTGGTGAGGGGTCCAGGCAGTCGCGTCAGTGGAGCTTCCTAAAGGGTCTGGGAGCTTGGGCCCGACACGAACTCACATGGCCTGGTGCAGCTGCAGCCACGGGTACAGTGCTGACAAAGCTTCCCCTGACCTCACCGGGCAAGCGCCAAGGGCGAGACAGCACTGTTATAGCCTCATTTGGTACCTTTCAACCTGTCGTGGACTTTACAAACTATGAGAATTGGAAATTTCAGGACAAGCAGTGCCCCAAATTCATTGGCAATGTTGCACGTTACCGAGTGAACGTGGCTGCGTCAGGGCCCATGGCAGGAGCAGGGAGATGCTCTCGACGTTCCGACGCTGTTTTGAGGTTGTCCTGCTGTGACACTTTCACACCAGACGCGCCTCTTGTTGATCTGCCGCGATCCGAACTTCTGAGCACCAACACCCACGAGCAGCACAAGAGACGTTGGCCCAGGAGAATCAACAGAAATAGCACAGTTTTTGGAGCCTGTGCACCGTCCACTACCAATCTGAAATCGCCTGCATCTCACGCGCATCTCATCTCAGCCAACGGCCCCCTGCATCGCGCATACCAGCGCAGTTAAATAACACATGGACGAGTTTGGTGACCAGGCCGCCTTCGAGGCTGACCCTGACGTCGATCTCGATGAGGATATGGACCAGGATGCCCACGACCTGGGCGACTACGAAGGCGACGGCGGCCAGGATGAGCTGGACGACCTGGACGAGCACGACGACGACGACGGCATCGGCCTCGGCATGCCCTTTGACCCAATAGCACTGGGCCTCAAGGAGATCAACAACCTCGCCAGGTGTCGCGTCAGCACCTTCAAGCCCGGAAACGGCGTCAAGGAGCTCCTGGATGATGACCTCAGCCAGTACTGGCAGTACGTCCCTCTCACATGTCCTGCCTGCACTGAGAAAACACCACTGACAAAGTCCCCCAGGTCCGACGGCGTCCAGCCCCACCTCATGACTATGAAGTTCACCCGCCAGGTCGAGATCCGCGCCCTGCGCTTCTTTGTCGACTACACCCAGGACGAGTCCTACACGCCCACCAAGATCCTGTGGTACGCCGGCACCTCGGAGCACAGCCTGATCCAGTTCGCCTCCTCCACCCTCGCCAGCCCCGTCGGCTGGCAGGACGTTAATATTACGGGCTGCGGCGGCGGCGACGACTCAAACTCCCTCTGCTGCTTTGTCGTGCAGATGCACGTCATGGAGAACCACCAGAACGGCAAGGACACCCACATCCGCGGCGTCAAGGCCTATGGGTTCGACGACCAGCTCAGGGCCGCCGGCGCCACGGGCGTCCATGCGGCGGCTGGGGGGAATGAGAAGGCCTTTAGGGTTGACGAGAATAAGTCTGGGGATGATGCTGAGAGGGAGCTGTTGGAGTATATCAGGGCTAGGGAGAGGGACAGGCCCCCGAATGACCCTGGTGACCCGAGCGGTATCGCGTCCACCCTCGACTTCCTGGAGGATCCCGTCTTGCGGTGATGTCTCATTTCTAACGGTGGACGGCAGTTGGAGACTCATCGTGAACAAACTCCTGCCAAGCTGCGGGCTGAACACCAATCCTGTTTCAATCGCGTGCTCTTCGAGGGCCGGAAGATGCACATGTTCATAATTGCATAGAATTACATCACCTGCCAGACATGCATTTGAGCGCTGACATCTAGAGCACCGTGGGTAATGGTGTGTTCGGCAACGCCGGCTCACGATTTGGAACGAGGTGACGAGCGTTGCTCAGCACATCTATTTACACACCGATCAGACCGCATCTGGGCGGTGTAATGGATCAGGCGTGCTTGTTTTCGGAGCACAACATGAAGAATTCAACTCATTTACGCAGACCAACCATGTTCAATAGCATTGCTGTCACTCCGGCAGCCTTTTCCAAATCTTATTCAATGTGCGTCACAAGGCTGAGGCCACGTGCCTACAGACTTATCGTATCTAACCACTGTTATCGGCAATGTGTGTTTTTTTAAACGCTGGGTCTTGAGCGTTTACGACTGTATAAAGGCGCTGCGTATGGCTACGGCTGTATACGGAATAGAAACGGAACCAGCTAACGGACGAAGGGGCTTAGCTCCCAATAGCGCTCGATGGCTCCTAGGGCTACAGGCCTCGAGCATACAGCTGGCGCCCTGAAGATTTGCCTGCGAGGCTGAAGTGCTGGAGCCCTAGGCGTCTAACTAACTACCACAGGCGCCGGGCTGAGGCTAGTAGCTACTGGACTGTGGCCCAAATCGATTTCCAGCAACAGTTAGCAGACCAAGGGGATATAAATCCCCCCATCGAATACCGGAACAAATCAAGCACACCCAGAAACTCTCTACATCCGCATCCTGAGCTACGACCTGCACCAACTCGAGTTCCGCTCGCAGTGTTATCCTTCTATTCACATTCCACACACAGCACACTCAAGACTGGCTAAAATGGCACAATTCCATCCTTTCCCCGGCCTCCCAAAGGAATTGCGGGATCAAATCTGGGACATGGCGATTCGCGACGATGATCCAGCCGTCCACTCCTTCGCCATCTACAGTACCGAGGAAGACCCCGAATCCGTCGTCGACCCAGCCAAGAGGGTCCACGCCGCGCGATCCCCTCACGACGGGTACTACCTCGTCGGCTTCGCAGCTCCTCGGTGCCGAGCAAGCGGCCAACTTTCATGGACGGATGGGAACATCTCCACATACCTTACAGACTCAGGCTTGTGGACAGCCTGCTTTGAGTCCCGCGACAGGATGCTGCGGCATTTCAGACCTTCGGAAACCAGCCCGCAGGCTTCCCCTCAACACAAGCCATTGGATAACGAGGCGATTTGGAATAAACGCGGGAGGCCTACGGCCTCGATAAACATGGAGTTTATCCGTGATAACGGGGAGCACCAAACCTTGACAATACGACCCTGTGAGGATTTAATCATCCTTCAACTGCCCGAGAATTCCAACCTCTCGTGGGATGGCTCTTGGCATTGGAAATGGATTAAACATTTCCCCTCCTTTAGGTGGCACACCAACGAAAAAGACTGGATTTCATCACGTATTGAGAATGTTGCCGTCGAGTACGACCCGGCATGGGCGAAATTTGATACCCGAAACCGATTCTGGTCGTGCATAGATGCCACTTCCGGCTTTGACGACGTCAACGATTTGTGCGGCCTCAGAAATTTTTGGATTATTGACTACGGTCTAAAGCGCAAATTCAAGTCCGAGTCTGCCCACAGCAATCGGCAGACTTTTCGCGCTGGCAGATTGACATTCATTGAAGTCGATTCGGGGGACGAAGAATGGTGCTGCTGCTCCAAGGAAGGCCCCCATCCCTTGCAAGATTGTGAACACGGAGATACAAAGTATTCGGCGCACGCTCTGGCGGAAAGCCTGCAAAATTTCATCGAGTCGGAAGACAATGACGAGTACAAGTACGATAGGCTCCACGTTTATACAGGAGCTGATATCGGAGTCCTTGCCTGTGTGGACCTGGAGTTGGAGGGGGATTTACCGACATGGGGGGAATGGTACGGCTTCCCGAAATGAATGTTTAGAGCCGTGCTACATTGGGATTTGCAGTCAAAGGCTTTAAACCTACTTGATCAGGCGACTACTAGGATCTCAAATTACTAGTCGGATTCAACATGATATCCAAGAAGGACCAACGTTCTCGTTGCGAGTCGAGAGAGGTGGTGCATTTTCCCCATCAAACAGGACACTTATCCGCCTGGTCATCCTAGTAAATATACTCTCATTTTTGTGAATCATCCGCTAGGATCCGCAGAGACTAGTTACTATGTCATTGGTGACAGATGAATGTGCGAAACACACGTGGTTTTGTTGTCGTAGGGGAAGATGTTGTCAGTCGGCTTGCCGATGGCCTCGGCCGGCCTCGTGTGTATGGGTGCGCGTATAATCGTCGCGGAACGCTATTGCGTACCTCAGACGCCCAAGGTTGACCATTAGCTCGAGATCTTGATGGTCGTCGTAGTCGGAGGCGTAGATCGGCTCATTCTTAGTCATAATAGCGGCGTGGAAGCGAAGTGACCCGGGGTTAACAACTTCGCTAGGGGGCCTTCTTATAGCCCAGGATCGCAGCAGCGAAGAAGGGGAAGGTGTTGTCGGAGTGCAGCTGGACATGCTGGTGGTAAAAGTAGGATTCTTGGTGCGCAACGGCAAGATGTGCTAGACCTGTTCGATGCCGCGGTATGTTTTGTCAGCTGTGGTTGCAGATGGAGACTTCGGGCGCGGGTGTGATTGTGGATGAGGTTCCGTGGAGTCTATCTCGTTCGCAGCTGAGAATCTATATTTGCGATTGACTTGAGGGGGTACTGAGTGGTTGCATACGTGATGTCATCTGCGGGCGAAGCCAAGCAGAAAAGAACTAAATAGAGGAATCCTACAAGGCATCTACTGACATCCCATGGGGCGTCGACACGTCCCCAGGGTACAAGTTAGAAGCTACCGGACACACCTTCCACCACCCATTATATATAACAAACGACAACGGGTCCCTATCTCGAGCAAGGGCTTACATCACACCTATATAATTACTTAATTATAAGATCTTTAGCCTAAAGTTAGATATTTAAAGCTAAATAATCTAAATAATCTATTTTAGATCCTATTAAAAGCTCTTAATATTAGGATATAGGTAGGTACTTAAAATTACTTCCTTTAGCTTAGTTAGGTTAGCCCTAAAGGTCTCTACCTTACACAGAATATCCTCTCAACTACTAATATCTAAGTAATTTAGTTATACTAGATAATATTAGTAGGCCTACTGTCTATAGCACCTTTAGAGGAGCTTGTCCAGCTAACTATGCCACACTGCTAGCAGCATTGTAATGCTAGATCTTTAGTAAAAGGCTAAAGTTATAAGCTTAGCTATCTTAAAGTATTCCTATTTAATCTATTATTATACAAAGCCTCTACATTATAGCCTATCTATATTATTTCTATACTAATATAGTTTATTAAAATTAAAGTTTAGATAATATTATATAAGGAGATCTAATCTTTCTATTTTAATATAAAAGCTACTAGGAGAAAGAGATATTTCTAATAAGCTAAAGATAGTAAATAAAATAGCTATAAAAGTTTATAAAATAAATATTATACTAACTTAATTATTAATATATAGATATAGGTATAATATTTCTAGATAAACTTATATTTTATTTAATTAGTTCTTTTAAAAAGCTAGTTTTAAAGTTATATAACTATATAATTAAAAAATAATATTTTACTTATTTTTACTTATAATTATAAAATATTAGTAAAAGTTTTATAAGTATAATTTAAAATAAAATACTTTTATAAGTTAAAATAGTTAAAGGTACTTATTATTCTAATAATTTATTCTTTATTATTCTTATAAGTCCTCCCTTAATTTTAAGTTATAACTAACTTTATTTAAAAACTATTTTAAGTTTATTAAATAAATTTTATTATTGAATAACTTTAGTATTAAATAATAATATTATATATAGTATTATATTATTAACTTAAAACTTAAGTATTAAAGAAATTAAGTATATTATACTTATTTTATTAATAATTTTATTATAACTAGTTTTTCCTTATATTTTTAAATAACTTATATAATACTTAGATAGTTAAATTATACTTTATTCTTACTTTATAGCTTATAATTTCTAAATTATTATATAAGCTTTAAAAGTTAATTATTATTTAATTTAATACTTTTATTTTAACTTTATATATTAATAATATATTTTATAAATTATAGGTAAGTATATAGTTATTATTAAACGTAAAGGTAATAAAGTTAATATTTAAAGTAGTTAAGCTTATTAAAGATTAATTACTATTAGTATATTTATAATCTACCTTTAATAATAAAGTATTATATTAGTTAAACTTTAAAAAAAATTAATATAAAGATTAATTCTTCTCCTTTATAAAAATTATATTAAAGATAAATAGTTTTTAAAGTAAGATAATAATACTAAGGTTACCGGACCCTAAGCAAGCGGTCTCACGTAACTAAGGAACATCCAGCTATTGGGAATCAAATGATCGCCGCCGAGTAGAAACGGCCAACCCCCAAGTAGTACATGACTTCATTTTCTTGCACATCTAGAAGCAGTGCGCTAGGACCCAAGATAATATTAATACATTTACGGTCTTTTACCTCGATCTTGCCAGAAAACACAGTGACAACAGGGCGGTATGCTCACACCGACGCCTTTGACGTTGCCCGCTTTTCTGATTGCCATCGTCTACCACCAGGGCACATAGGTAAGGAACTGCGTAACCAAAGTCTGGGGTCCGCTACACATTCGGTAATACAACATTGTGCATGAGCCAGGGCCGGCCCGGGTCCGGTTATCCATTATGAGCATTCAAGCTCAGCCGAGAGTGCCGAGAGAAAGTAGATCAAACTGGAGCGGCAATTCACGGATGTACTCACAGCCTGTTCAAATTTTGACTAAAAGCTGGCGAGTGAGATTCCGTGGCGCGAACGAGCAATGCTTCACGCGTAGCACTTCACGGTGAGACGCTAGTCCTAAAAGCGTCTGCAATATCTGATTGGTTGGTAGCAACGAATCTAAGCCAGATTTGGACAATGATATCTGATTCGCTCCTTGGGATGCAGGGTGCAGTCTCGGTACAAACAAGTCTCGTTGCGAGATGGTATAAGTATCTCCTGGCACATCCAGTCGCGAAGGATAGTTTGACACTCCCTTCAAGCTCATTGTCCAGGACAAAAGTCTGTTCTACACGGACACTTGGTCGGTATTTAAGCAGAATATCCCCAGCCTTCTGATCAAGCTCTACCACGATCCTTGCCGCAGGATACCCACGACACCACGTGCTGCGCAAGATGGTAATGCTCAGGTTGACCGCGGAGCAGTATAGGAAGCTTCCGATACTAGCAGATGAGTCAACATGCTCGGGAAAAACATATGTGATCACCGGGGGCAACTCGGGCCTCGGCCTGGAGACCACAAGGCACCTTGTCGGCTTCTCGGCCTCGCGCGTGATTCTTGCCGTGCGGAACCTCACCGCGGGCGAAGAGGCCAAGAAAGAAATTGAGAGGTCGACGGGTCGTACTGGAGTCGTGCAGGTATGTATCAGGGTTCAGGTCACAGGATGTCGACAGTACTAAGAAGCAGGTATGGCACCTCGATATGGCCTCACAGCCATCGATCCAAAGTTTCGCTGAAAAAGCATCAAGAGAACTGGACAGGATCGACGGCTTCGTCGCAAACGCGGGTGTCATGACGGATAAGTGGTCGACCACCGAGGGCATGGAGACCAGCATGCAGGTCAACGTCGTCAACACCCTGTTCCTGGCAGTCCTCATGATCCCCAAGCTTAGCGACGTCGCTTCCAGGGTCGGGATACAGCCCACCCTCACCTTCGTCGTCAGCGTCCTGGGCTACACGGCAAAGGCAGAGATGGACGAGAACCGCGGCAGCGGCAGCATCTTTGAGAGTTTGAATAACCAGGAGAAGGCCCGCTTGGACCAGAGGTGCGATTAACACGTGGCCATATTTGGCTTGCCCTGCTCTTGCTGGCCCTTAACTAGGTGCTCGACAAGGATTTCACTGACTTGCGCATATGAAAATAGATACGCCCTTACGAAGCTGGTGGAAGAGCTCGCGGCCCGCCAGCTCGCAGCGACGTGTCCCGTCGAGCGCACAGGCGTGGTCGTGAACATGGTCGCGCCAGGCCTGTGCCACTCCGGCCTCGGCAGAGACGTGACGACGATAACTAAAATCATGTTGGCCACCATCAGGGCTATGATGGCCCGGACGGCGGAGGTGGGCAGCCGCACGATCCTGCATGGGATCGTGGCGGGTGAGGAGAGCCATGGGAAGCTCTTGTCAGGGTGCAAGATCAAGGAGTATTGGGTTCCTGCCTGCGTTGGCGACGAGGAAGGCAGGAAATTGCAGGGGGCTGTGTGGAAGGAGCTTGTTGACATGTATGAGGCTATTCAGCCTGGGTGTGTCTCGAGGCTCGAGGGCTTCTAGGGGGGAACGACTGTTTCAGTATGGAGCAATTTAGGCGGGCGAGCTTTTGATACATGCACACAGATAATGCACGGTGATTCTAAGTTTGAGATCGAAGATTCGCACCCGCAAAAACGGAGAGTACACCCGAGCCCCATATGATAACCTCCCATAGGACACCCTCATAGAAGGAGGTACTACATATGTATAAGGAAACCTCCTATAGGATAACCTCCAGCCTCTTATGGGATAACCTTCTATAGGATAACCGTCGATAACCTGCTATAGGATAACTGGTTTGTTGATAAACTAATCTGAGTTGTCCTGTATCATCTCCGGCTCTTATTAGCTATATCTACTCATCTAGATGTTATTAGCCTTACATGGGTGTACCCTCTGTTTTTGTGGGTGCGAATCCCTGATCTTTTACATTTTTGGGGAAACCTAGGGTACTAGTAGGCGTATGAATATGATTTGATTTTCTGAAGCTGTAGACTTCTTCTAATTGTGGAAAGAGAATTATAGGCTTAAGGCATATGGTATTAACAATCCAACAAGACGTAGTGGTTAGTTCCAAGGTTATCTACGTAGCACATAGTGGCCGAGTGGTTTTATTTACACGCTCAGCGTCCTGCCACAATTCATACCCAGGAGCGTCATGTATGATGTTTATCCACGGTAACAAACACAACTCTTGACGTACAGCAGCCCAATCATGCAAGCCCAGCCGCCGACTGGTCCCCGTGATCAACGGTGACAGTTTCGTGCGTTCCCTATTCTTGCAAATTGTGATATCGGTCATGAAGATGGTCCATAGTAGCAGCAACGGCGCGGAGTCGTTCAGCTCGGAGACCGAATCAATTAAAGCCATGTCCCCAGTGACTCGCTCCAGATGTTTGTGCAGAAGGGGGTAACTGGACCGGTCATGCGCACGGCCATACTCTGGGAGAAAAGTCGTCATGAAGGCCAGCATTCCCAAGTGCGCTATCTCGTCGTCCGCACTCACCGTCGAACGGGCGTGTTCGGCCTTTGGATGGGCGAAAGGCGTCATCTCAACCAAACGGTAGAGGAGGGACACGAGTATTTCCATGAAGGTAAGAGGGTCAAGCTTCGATTTGTTATCATTGCCCTTTTGGTTGAGGAGGCGGGCGAAGCCGAGAACGTCAACCATGAGATCAGAACTCCCGGTGCTAGTGCTGCTACTGCCAGAAAACTGCTCACTGGCGTGGTTGCTGAAGGGAGAACCAGCTGCGACAGAGTTGGGCAGATCTTTACTGCTAAACAAGGGTCGTGACCCAGTCTGCATTGTCAACTCGACATCGACCCTGGGAACATTGACTCGTTAACTCTGTGGTGTGTAGCCTATAACCTTGGAAGAAAGGAACAATGACAGGACGTACCTCAGAACCTTCATCGCCAGTGCCCTATTACTCTTCATCAACTGCGATATCCCACCCCTAAGGTTGACCATCTGATATAAACCTTTCTGATGGACCAATGCAACCGCAAATCCCTGGTGTATTTGCTGATACATAACCAGGGAAACTACGGCAGCAATGGCACTGTCTGATACCGATTCAGAACCCGATAGCTTCATATTCACCAGCTCGTACGCCTTTATAATGTGGTGTAAGGTCTTGGTGGTTATGCTGGGCTTTCGCTGGTAGAAATTGAGATAAGATGAGGATATGGCTAAAGTCGCGTGGAAGTCTACGAAAGAAGACTATAAGTGTCTGGGACAATATCGTACCCAGCTGGTTGATAGGCCTCGGGAGGCGCTACAGACGTGTCTTAGGTGGGAGGCAACTCACAAGCTTCGTCTACGAGGATGCTATTGACCCATATAGATTTTATTATATCGAACTTTGAGCAGAAACGAGGAGGGAAGAGCTCATCGCTAATGTCGAAGAACCCTAGAAATACGTGGTTAGAAGGGCAAGACACAAGAGAGCAAAAAACTCCTCAAGCGTACATCGATGCATGATTTTGATAGACCTAGGACTAAGCTCCTGGGGGAACGAGGTCAGGCACAGGTCATTCCAGAGCGGCTGCTGTTCCGGCCTCGAGGATGCCATGAGGACCCATGGAGTCTCCAGGACCCGTTTCACGTGGAAACTGGTCGTCTGTTTCCTTGTCGACCTGCGGGGCTTGCCAGCATTCTTGCCCTTCATGACGTGAGACCGGATGAGCTGCCGGTCAGACGTGGTCGGCGCGCCTTGGGCGCCCTGGTGAATGAATTGGAGCGTCATGCTTGGCACTGGATGGTCGGGGATTAGAACAGAGGCGACGGCATGGTGCGGCTACCTAGGTAGCCCGGGCCGGAGCTGTACGCAGGCGGTCAGACCGTACTTGGGCAGTTGAAAGTGACGAAGGACCAGCGTTTGCAGGTGTTCTGACGCGGCTCAGCCGTAACATATTGAAGGATTATAGCGGCTGGGAGTTGTGACTAAGCCCCGCTAGAGTGATGGCACTGGTTTCTATGTAGGTATTCCCGTGAATATCCGACATCTGACAGTATTAAGAGCCCAGTATGGGATCCTACGGGAGGCATGAGGACAACATTTGCTTCGGCAACTGCTGCTCAACAACTTGGAATCGTATCCCACTCCGTATCTGCGAAGTGGCGACCACAAACGAGTGCAACCGGTGTAATATGGACAATGAACGCCTACAAGTACAGGCCCTCAGCCTGTTCGGCTCGGCAGATCGGCGGTAACCTGGACGCGTCGAGCTCAACTGACTCGTATCAGGCATTTGGCACCTGCGAACTCCACAAGGCCCCATCGTGAACTATATCTCCTTGCGCTAGCCACAGCGCTTGCCCACCTTAGGCGAGCTCCCGAGCCTACGGATAATCTGATTGATCTTATCAGATGTTCTTCCAAACCATCAATCATCTTGGCGCGCTAGGTCTCGGAAAACCTTGAATGGCCAGACCAGAAAATCTCGACAGGTTTGCTCCATTGCTCTAAGCTGTTTTCGCTTTCGGATCGCTGTGTCTTACGTCTCTCTTGCCAAGTCCTCGCCTGGCCCGGTTTGTGGTGGAGTGTCCGGTCGCGGATGTCGGTTGGAGCTGGACAAAATGCATATGTAGTTAAAATGCGGATGCTGCGTTTTTTGGCACATGCAGGTCCCCGCCTGTGATCTAGATTCTCTTCCTTTTCATACTTGCGTGGGGCCATTACTGAGCGGTCCTTCATCCTGCGAGCGACCATGGCCGACAAGACAGACGTCGATGTCGCGAGGGAAAAGGAGCCCCAAGACCGCGTCAACGAGGTTCCCTCGTCGCCGGACTCGCAATCCACCGAGGAGCCGAAACCAACACCGCCGCTGTATTGGAAGTTCCTCGCCGTCGTCCTGATCTCGTGCATCAGCTTCGGCTCGTCATGGAGTTCTGGCATCACCGGGGCTTTGAAGTCCACCCTCAAGAAAGAGCTGGATATCAATAACAAGCAGTTCTCGCTGCTTGAGGCCAGCGAGGACTTCATGGTTACGCTGTTAATTCTCTCCAGTGGCATCTTGACGGACAGGATTGGAGGTGCTGGAGCAATGCTATACGGTATGTGAACCGTTCTCTACAGCATATTGATGGCCCGGGTTGGTGGCCAAGTCTGACGCGAGTTGCAGGCAACATCATCTACTCCATCGGCTCCATCATCGTCGCAGCCGCCGCGCAGGTCCGCTCGTTCAAGCTCATGATCGGCGGCAGGGTCATCCTCGCCCTCGGCGACATCGCGACCCAGGTCGCCCAGTACAAGGTCTTCAGCTCCTGGTTCTCGCCCAACAACGGCTTCGCGTCCACCCTAGGCATCGAGCTCGGCATCAAGAAGATCGGCGGCTTCGTCGGCAAGTCCTCGGCCAACATCATCGCCAAGAACACGGGCAACTTCGCCTGGGTGTTTTGGGTCTCGGTCTTCATGAATGTATTTACCAATATCCTCACCCTGGTCTTCTACTGGTTCAACGGCATCGCGCACAAGAAGTTTGGCAACGTCCAGGACCCGGCGACTGGCGAGAAGCTCACGGAGAAGTCCAAGAAGTTCCAGCCCAAGAAGGTGCTGGAACTGCCCTGGGTCTTCTGGGCTATCATATTGTTCTCGCTGTTCCAGACCAGCACTGCTGTTGTCTTCACGCAGAATGCCACCGAGCTGGCTGAGAAGAGGTTCAACACCGACTCCATAACCGCTGGCTGGTACTCTGCGACTCTGCAGTACGCGGGCTTCTTCTTGGTGCCTTGCATTGGCGCTTTCATCGACATCCTGGGCAATCGCATCACCCTGCGTAAGTTCCAATCTGAAGCTGGCGGTGTAACAAAGTTTTCTAACCCCTCGCAGTTGCAATCTGCGGGACTGGCGTCTTCCTATCAATGGCTCTTGTCAACTGGGCTACAGACACGAAGGGAACTGCCGCCTCTTTCGGCATCTATGCTGTGGCTTTTACGCTCGGCCCGACCACCATCATCGACAGCATCCGCACCTCCATGTGGCACGGCTCCACTTTTGGGTCTGCCTACGCTGTCAAAGTCGCCATGAACAATGCGTGAGTGTCTCACATACATGTCTACTCAGATCTACAGATCTCGGCTAATAAGCTCGCAGTATGAACATCATAGTCCGAGTCATCACAGGAGCTATCCAAGACGCCGACAACGACAGCTACGACCACGTCGTCATCGTGTATGTCGTCCTCGCCGCCGCGTCCGTCCTCGTGTCCATCATGCTCGTCGCCCTGTCGTGGTGGTCCGTCGACCTCGGCAACCTGCAGTGGACCCGGAAGCAGCGCATTGCGAACGGGGAGCTGTGGAATGAGCGGAAGAGGGCCTTCTACGAGGATAATGGGGCAAGGAATAAGCTTATTTCTACGCTCTGCTTCGGGGCCTTGGTCTTGCTGATCCTGGGATCTTGGTCGGCATACTTCTGGGGTGTCGCTACTGGGAATAATTCCTGAGTGCTGCGGCTGCGCTGCCACGTGGATTCGTTGAAACTTGGAGGTTTCTGACGACCCAGTCATCGGCTGTGCTTCATAGCGAGGGCTGGACTTTGTTGGTCATTTTCTGTCGATTCAGAAGGGCCGCATTATCTCGGCAAATACACTTGAATGATTAACATATAATTAATGTCCGCGAGGTTTTGTACTTGGCTCGGGCCTCAAATTCACAGTGATCTTGGCCCTCTGCTCCTGGGAATGGCACTGAATCCGTTTCAAGGGGCGAGATGACCAAGCCATGGCTCTTACTCGGGATTCAAGTCATCCATACAGCTTTGTGACCGCTGCACCCTGGGGCAGGCCACCTAAAACGTTGACCTATCGACTACTTCGTGTCTTCAGGCACCCAAATACGCCGACAGCACCGCACTTTAGGACACGCTCGGCCACTCCGTCTCGTCAACGCGGTAGACAAGTTTCTCCCCACTGACAAGACCTTGCCGCATCTTCTCCATGCCGTCCAATGCACCCAAGAGCCCGTTCCCACCCACCTTCTGGCGGTGGTTTCGCCATTCACCGCTTGCCCAGAGCTTTTCAGCTACACTATACCACTTGCGACCGAATTCCAAAGCCTCCGGCCTTGCTGGGTAGGCTTCTTCCTCGAATATGTATGCCTCGCCTGACATGTCATACCCCAGGAAGAATATGGACTCTACGTCAGAGCGCGGACAATTCTCACCAAGCAGGTTGCAGTATGTCCCGCCAGCTGACCCGAACGCCGCGGCACAGATCGCTGCAGAGTCCTTTGTACTGACAGTGTCGTAGACCTTCTTGATGGAGCCCTCAGTTGCTTCAAAAATCTTTTGACCCACATCTGGGGTTCGCTTGGTGATTGTTAGAATAGATACACGATTGGAAACTTCGTAGCAGAGAAGGAGACTTCGGCGTACATAATCGAAGACGTTGTCGGCACCCAGCCCCTTCACGTAGTCAAAATTGTGCGGAGAACATGTAGTGACCACATTGTAGCCGGACCTAAAAAGGTTAGCAGGCAGACAGGCGTCTCAACTCCTCGTGTAAACGCACAACCTCGCGAGCTGAATCGCAAGCGCACCAGTCGCCGTGCTTCCACCGTAGATCAAGATCCAGTCTTTGTTCACACCCGAAGTCGACCCAGGCCATCTTAAGTTTAGCACGTGATACAGTCCATATCCAGCTGACCCAATACCGCACCCTGCAGTGGCTGCAGCTTCGAAGGAGACACCGTCAGGGATGTGCATCTGAAGGTCACTTTTCACAGCAATATAGCGGGCGAAAGCCCCATTCTCTGGGTTTGCATCATTTCCTGACCGAACATCAGTATGAATCTGTTTTGACTCGGCACCGAGGTACCGTCTGAGCATTACCTCCGTGGGCAAAACCAGCAATGCGGTCGCCTTTGCGAAAGCGCTTGGCAGCCTCTCGCCCTGCGTCTTCTACCACGCCGGCATAGTCACAACCGACGATGGTCCCGTCATCACCAGGCGCGTCAAGGGTGGTCCAATCGGTCGGGTTCAGTGCTATCGCTTTTGTTCTCACGAGCACGTAGTCATCCGGCAGTGATGGTACTTTTGATGGCTCGAGGACGGCATTGCCCGTGCCTCGTCTTATGAGACCAAAGTTTTGCATGATTTCAAGCAGTTTAATCTTTGCCTACTCAGAGATTGAGGGACGGGATGACAGCCTATTGCTTCATTAAAGTACTCTCATAGGCTGTCCATGATGATGACATGTCAGCTTGGTCATTTGTCAGCTCTTGCTATTTGTCATCCGCGCTCGACAACTACACGTCTTGGCTTCTCACCAGAGAAAGTGAGGCTTGATCACCTTCGTGGCTTGGCCCAATAATATACAGAAGAAAGACATACCGGGACAGGAAAATCACCTCAAATGTGCTGAAGAGAGCATGGCTGAACGGTCAATCCTCTGAATGTTAGACGTTGGTTGAATAAGTTATTATCGCCGAAGTTCAACCGGACGCGGCTGGGGGTCGGTTTCCCGCACTTCGGGCTTTTTGTAACGTTGCTGAAGGTTGCATGGGGCGCGCGTACCTAGGCCTTTGGTGAGGGGGAAGTATGCAGGGAAGCGCGAGACAGTGTTCTTTGGGCATACATCAGTGGTAAATCCGACGGGAGAATTGGGATAAATCAGGCTAACGGTTGGAGCTACGAAGATGTTACCCCGTATTTGATATCAAAATGCGACGCTGCGATAGCATATAAAAGCAGTCTTGGCACTGTCTAATCCTCTCAGTGAAATCTGCGTTTTCGAATTAGCAGAGCAAGACACCAAGATGTCAGTTTTTCACCTCTTGCAATATTTAGTTGCAGCAGCAGTAGGTGTGGCCGGGGCGAGCCTTCACCAAGGTCCTCCACAATATCCTGCTCGCCGTGATCTGAATGGGACCCACCCGAGATATCGCCTGTCACCGATCGACGGCACCAAGATCGCACTACCAACTCAAGACCAGTTGGATTTCCAGGACCGAGAATTTGGCATGCTCATCCACTTCGAGGTAGCTACGTACCTCAGCATTGATGGCTGCAATGGTGTCCCCGGACTGGTACCAAGCCCTTCTCTCTTCGACCCAACTTTGCTCAATACAGACCAATGGATGGATACCATCACCGCCGTCGGAGCTAAATATGCGACGCTGGTGGCCAAACATAATTGCGGATTCACGACATGGCCAAGTAATGTGTCTTTCGTGACTAGAGAAAATACCACAAGCAGATATAATTACACCGTGGCGGACTCGCCAGTCAGCGGTACGGATGTCGTCAAACAATTCTCAGCGTCGGCAGAGAAATATGGTCTTGGACACGGATTCTACTACAGCACTGTCGTCAATAACTTTCTCAACGTCCAGAATTCTTTCGTCAATGCCACCTGGTCCCCTGGGGAAATCAGAATCACAAACGAGACATACGATGAGATTGTGATTGCGCAATTGACAGAGTTGTGGACTAATTATGGATCGCTGACCGAGGTAAGCCAGACGGCCTCGGTAAACATCTTACCATCAGTGCTGATATTATCTCCTAGCTCTGGTTTGACGGCGGCTATAGCGCAAGCCAGATGACGAAGATCGAGGAACTCCTGCAACGGCTCCAACCTCAAGCCTGCATCTTCAATTCATGCGACACTAATGGCACTTGCATCTCCGCCAATGCGATCCGCTGGATAGGCACCGAGAGCGGTCTGCCCAAGCAGGAGATCTGGTCAACCGGCGTCACGAACGACGGTGGAGATCCATCCAGCGAGTACTTTGCGCCCGCAGAATGTGACACGACGCTGCAGACCGGAGACAGGTGGTTCTGGGGGGAAGACCAGCCCCTCCGGTCCATCGACGAGATGATCGACGTCTATCATCAAACAGTGGGCCGTAACTGTATTCTCGAACTGGATCTGGCGCCTGACCGAAGCGGCCTCGTCCCGGCCCGGCATGCGTCGCGCTACAAGGAGCTTGGGGATTTCATCCAGTCGTGCTATGGATCCCCTCTTGAGGCCACGAATTCCACGACCGAGACGAGTGTGGTGCTCTCGTTTGAACACCCTACGTCTATTGACAGGATCGCCATCATGGAGGACCAGACGGACGGGCAAGTCATCAGAGCTTATGAGGTGTATGCGAGAATCATGGATGCCCAGGAGATGAATGGGACTTTGGACGTGCCCTGGAGTCTTGTTTCTAATGGAAGCAGCATCGGACATAAGAGGATTGACTTGTTCGACAAGGCCATCACTGTGACAGGCATTACAGTCAACGCTACGAAGTATGTCGATGAACCGAAGTGGCGGTCAGTGAACGTGTACTTATGCGATTAGAACCTCTGCCACCAGCGGCTTATCCGGGGGGCCAGTGTGTACGTGGGTGAAGAGCCTAAGGGGTTACATTCCATCTCGCATAAGCAAATGTGACTGTTTAAAACAAGTTGAAGTTCTGAGAATAAATTGCTATCCTATTTTCCCCAGCAATCAAAGGAAATACTGGCAGTGATCACTCTTGCGTTGATTATGACGTGCTTTTGTAATCGGCCTTGATTTTGTTTTTTGAGCGCTGGGTCTTGAGCGCTCACCACTGTATGAAGGCACCACATACATTTTATATGTATGGGGGATTGGAAACGCAACCGCAACCGCTATAACGTGCTCTCTATGGCTGGGGGAGCGAAAATACGGCAACATTGGGATCAGGCACGAGTCTCCAGCCAGCATCGTGAATTTTCCGAGCAAGCCCGGAGCCAAAGTCGGCCAGTTGGATGGGCTTGGAAACTCCAGTGGAGCCGTAACGTCACGTGCAGGTCAGCTTCTGTTTGCCAACGTTGGACGTTGGACTTCTTTGCGCTCCTACGCCTCCTGTGTCACACCAGATCGGCCCCAACAAGGGATTGATGGATTTCAGGCCGCCTACAGCTGCCCCTACAATTGTGGACCCTCTCCACTGAAACAGGTCGTCCACACCATAAACAAACGCCCGAGATCCCAACAGCGTGGAGAGAGGCCACAAGTCAATGACAGCAGGCCCTTTACATGCAATCCAGTCATGAGGACTAAAGTCGGCCGCATCGCCTCTTCAGGCGTCTGGAGGCAATCAAAAACTCCCGTTCCATGCGCTTCGTTCAGTTTCCAGCGCTGTATTGCCCGTCCCATCAGTGCATCTTCTTTCCACCGGTCTGTCCACACCATGTCGTCTTCAACCAAAATGCCTTCTCCTGAGCCTTGTCCAGTCGGCACACCTCTACTTGGACATTCAGGCCGGACTTACAAGGTGGAAAAAATACTCGTGGACCGGCGAGATCCTCTACTGTGTATTTACCGCGCAAGGTATGAACTCGACAATCCAAGGCCTGGAGTTGAAAGCTGGTTTGAACTGGACTGACTGTGTGACAATTGTTTTAGTTCCGAGGGGAAAGACTTTGTCGTGAAGAACGCAATAGACAGCTTCGAGGGCGATTTCGAATATCCACAAAAGCTGCAAGCTACTTTGTCGGGATGTCAAAACCTGCGGACTATGACTGATACAATTCCAAGTCTCAAGTTATATGTGTACCCTTTCATGACCGGTGACCTTCTTCAGCTCAGCCAGAAGCCTCTCCTAGAAGGGCAGAGGAAACACCTACTCAAGAGCGCACTTAATGGTCTTGTTACACTCCATGACCACGGAATATTCCACACAGGTAAGTGGCCATGTTGACGCCCTGATCTTGGGGGTCACTGATTTCTCAGAGATCGGATATTTGCACCTACTAAAACGGAGGGTACACTCTAAGCTCTAGGGGATAACCTCTTATAGGATAGCTTCCTATAGGATAACCTCCTATGTGATAATCTCCTATAGGATAACCTCCAATAGGATAACCTCCCATAGGATACTATTCTATACGATAAATATATGCCTTGGTTTCGTGATAAACTGATTACTTTGATCTCCGAGTTCTGTCTGCGGGTATACCCTCCATTTTTTCGGGTGCGAATATCCGATCTCATTTCTTAAGCGGATGAAAATATTGACAACCTGTCAGACGTTAAACCCAACAACATCCTTGTCGACTACGAGGAGAAATCTGATGGGTCATTGATAATCCAAGACGTCAAGCTGTCAGATCTAGAAGATGCAGTAATGTTAGAACCCGGCACGGCCATCGAAGGTCCTACCTTAGGCAACAAACTATGGCGAAGCCCCGAGTCCTGGACCGGCGCCGCGCAGGAGCTCCCATCCGACGTCTACTCGTTCGGCATAGTAGCCATCTATGTCATGGTAAATACGATGATCTTCTACAGTGGGCTTACCGACGAGCAAGTGAACGGGCCCGATGCATGGTGGCATATCCTCCGCAGGCACATCTCCCACTTCGGCACTGACGCCGAGAGCTTCATGGGCCTGGCGCAGCATGTTTGCGGGGAGGATGACAGCCTGTGGTCTGAACGTTTTGGTGATCTCATTGATAGCTTCAATGATAAGGAGCCTAGACAACCATTTGCGCGGATGATGTATCTAGACGAGTCGTTTAGGAACCTGGTTGGGAAGATGACGAACCTAGACCCGGCGAGGAGGATCACCGCGCGTGAGGCTTTGGCTCACCCCTGGTTCACCCAGGAGAGTCTAGACCAACGAAAATCAGAGCAGAAGTAGCGTGTTTAAGCTGATGAAGTAATCCAGCGTGATGCTATATACTGACACGCGTCCTATACTTCAAAGTTACATGTTTAATGTGGGACTTGAGGCACCCTAAGTGGTATAGATTAATATCTACCTGAGGATGCTATAGAAAACTGGACCCCGACGTCTCTTGGACAGACCTTGTTGAAAGGCAGCCACAATATCCACCAGAAATTTCAAAAAGCGTAAGAGTGTAATCGCGTCAATTTCGTATTCCAGATCGAGGTCGATGCTGGAAATTGTGTTGTCCATGACGAAAGTAATACCCGCACCATCACAAAACTCGAACCGGGCGATTGTTTTACTGGGAGTCGTCAGCGCTAACATTTCAAAGCAATTCTACAGACGGGAAAATGAAGCTCACCGGGCAGAGGCCGGTCGTGAAAGAAATGTCGCGTCCCTTTCCGCAGGCCGGCGTGAGGTTGTTGACGAATCCAGCGCATGGGTTATTGGGGTCATTCTCCGGGCTCGCCTGGACGGAGCAACTACCGCCGAGGGGGAAAACAGTGTTGGGCTTGAATGCTTCCCTTCCAAAGTTGAAGCAGCCGCTCTGGCCACCCTGGTTCCTCAGCAGGACGTGGCACTGCTGCGCCATGACGCCGGTCATGAGGACGGGCAGGAGAGCGAAAATGGTTGAGGCGTGCATATTGGTAGGAGGAAGAGTTGACTTGTGAGCTGGTGAGTTAGGGAAATAATGAGTAGATGATTGAGTGAATGATGGTTCTGGTGATTTCGGTCAAGAATTATGCGTGGGAGTGAGGGCGTCTTTATATGTCGAGCCTGGTTCTAGAAGACATTGAACATTGTAGTAGCCTTGTCCGAAATCTATCCACAAGGCTATGAGTTGAGGCTGACGGTGAGCCTGTAGCAGGCTAGGTGATAATCTCAGCTAGTGAAGGTAAATCAACTAGTTTAAAAGTAAAGCAAAACTTTCAGTTAAACCTTACAATAGACTGACTACCTGCGGTGGACCTATTCTAGACTCTAGAATAGGTCTAGAATCTAGAGTTACTTCTGCTTAGAGGGATCGCTGCTGCTCGGATTGCACTGTCATTCTATCTGTGTTGCGGCATCAATACAAACGAGCACGCTGTCGCCATCCAGGTTTGAGTCCGTGAATGTATGGACTCATGCATTCAGGTGCATGGCGTCGAGGCAGCGAACACCAAGGTCTGGACCATCTTTAACTCGGCGTTAAGATTACGAACATGCCTAGTAGTGGAGGAGATGGCTAGAAGCTCCGGAATATTTGTAGCGCGCGCTTTGCGATGCGGCTACACGCGGAAAGTGTGTCTTCACATTTGTGTCGAACTCGCAAGGTTTTCCTGTATTATGCGCGTAACAAATTACAGGGAGACAGCGGGCTCGCGAGGACGACTTGTCTTGAAAGCTAAAGATGGTCGTCAAACAATGCTAGACCCTGATCCGGCAATGCCTCCTAGAAAGGTCTGGCCGCGCCTGGCTGTAGCAGCTCTGGCGAAGGGGAAAGAATAAAAGTATCATGAACCCGCTTCGTATCCATGTCAATCTGTATGGACTCGGACTGGACCATTGGAAAAACAGAAGCAAAGCCTTCGAAAACCAGAGCCACAGTTGACAATGAGACTGGATTGTGCTGATATTTACTCTGCGTGTCTAATTTGAATGTCTGTTCACCCTCGAAGACTCACTAGTACGTAGGAATGGCATCTCGCAACTTTGACGAAGTTTTAAAAAAACACGACTAGGCTCGAGCTCCTGCTACTAAAAACGGCATCATGCTTTATCTAGGCTACCTAGCCTACAGAGTCATGAGTCATCGAAGCTGCAGCTTTGAGATGCACACTATCAGGGGCAAGGTCAAATGGGTTTTATTTTGAGCAGGATACGTCCGCAACCAGGGTCATGGATAAGTGTAACTTATGCCTCGGCTCCTGAAGTCCATCCAGAAAACCCGGGCCATGAAAGCAACTCGGAGTGCTTCGGCACGTGGCCCATGAAAAAGATGCGACTTGCTAATCTCCGTCGCCAAATGGGCATATCGTGTCCACAGCGAGGTGTAACATGGGCTTCCTTCCTTCCTTCTCTATGTGTACTAAACTTTTCCAGACCATGCCGACGCAATCCTTGTTCACGGGACCCTCCTGGCGTTGAGGGAGTGTGGGCAATTGGCGGTGTCCTTCTCCGGCATCACAGTTCCACGCGGGTGACGATGGTTTATGATAGGGTCCTGTGTTTGAATCGCTTCAACGTTTCAGAGTACTAATCCCTGAGAAGGCTCATTCGTAAAATGGTAACAAAATATTGCGAAGCTATCTTGGTCGATTACAGAGCGTTCAGTTCTTCATTGGCAATTTCGAAGCTTCTGATTCCTCAGAATAGGGCAGCACGTTTGCGGGTAATGTAGCGAGTCATATAAAAGACTCAAGGTTCAGCATAAACGTGGTAGTGCCTAAGGGTAGTTCGGATGGATTGCAGAGGGTTACCAGAAATAGATGCACTATACTAGCGTTGAACTCTAGTAAGGCTTCCTACTTGAATGCCTAGAGCCGTGCCATTCCGCGGTTTGTTCCGAAGTTTTAGAGGGAGAATCGTTTCCGTTGTGTTAATAAAGTGCGTCTGTTATTGTCGAAACCATTCAGCAGTCCTAATTTGGTAAGTGTCGCCCATCAGTGATCACTACGTCGATTTGTCTTGAAGTTGTGGCAGAGGCAACCATTTTTGGGCATGTGCCATATGTTTGCAATATTCCAGGGACAGCGAGCTAAATTCTGTTCTATCTGGCGTTGCGACTTTTACAAACGCCATAATACAGAACTCAAGGGAGGTATCGTAACCTTGGCCGTGGCATGTTTGTAAATTGAAATCAGCGCTGAGATCTATGGTGATCTCATATTAATATTTGTAAAATGATTGGTTTGATCCGGATACCACTAGGCACCTTTTGCTCAAGGAAGTCGTCTCCTAGGTGCAGCCGTGGTTGGTCCGTGATACTTGACTGCAAGCTCTTTTCTGCTTCTGTTGTCTTCGGTAATAAAGAATTAAGGTAGATGGATTGATTCGAATGGCTAGTTGTTGTTAGAGATACTATGTGCTCTCGGCGTCTCAGCACTGTTGTCAAATTAGGTGTCGTGCCGCAAGCAATGCCACTCATTTGCATACATTCATGGCATCTGAAGTATTTGAACAGTGCCAACGAGAGTCGTGTCCAGGCACTGCATTCGAGAACTAAAGTAATGTAATTATAGCCTCATCCTCCGTACCCAGGTAGGTATGAGCCCGCCACCATCTGCTACAAGCAGCCTGGATAACGAATGAGCATGAGTGATACTGATACCCCTTATTATCGATATGATGAGGCACGCAATTTCCATGCAAAACGCGTTGTCAAAACCGAGGTCCCGGAACAAACAAGCCGCAGACGCCGAGGATGATTATCCAAAGTACGGCCCCGAGGTACACAACACAATCTGGCACTGGACCATCACCACAGTCCTACAACGCCTTATCTATGGTATCTCAAGGATATGATAATGAGAGGCAAAAAGGTGAGTTCCCATCCGAGGCAAAAGAAGAACCACAACCGTATGATCTGGCCCGGGCTTGAACCGGGGACCTTTAGTGATACCATTAATCGCTTTTTGAAGGCGTTTTTAATGTTAGACTAACGTGATGACCAACTACACCACCGGACCGAGTTGTTGTGATTTGATTGTTCGATGGTGGCGGGGCGGGAAGGGTGATTGATATGGTTGTGTGCGGCGGCGTGGCCGGGGATGGGGGCTGCGTGGGCGGGCGTGGACAGGCGGGCAGGGGTTGGGGACCCACAGGGACTGGACAACTGGAAAATTGCAATGACTTGGACCACACAGTACACAAAAAAATCAAAGTTGGGCCCTGAGGGCTGTGAGCTTGGAATGCTTGGCCATGACTACGGAGGACGGGGCAGAATATCACGGTACACGATCGTTGGGGGACCGGAATACTCTAACAAACAAACATCTACGGAAAACAGTTCAGATTGCTCACTGCTCAAGAATACGGAGACTCAGCATTACAGACGAAGGCTCGTGGTCTTGAGCTCTCGAGCTTCTAAAGTTGTCTAGTTGTCCTGCCGCGGCAGAGTCTCTCCCGTGAGATCCCAAATTTCCCGGAAAGCAGCTTTTCCTGGGACGGTCTTACTTCATTTCATTACTTGGACAGTATGCTCCTTACGTGGTAGTGTAAAACATCGTGAGGCTCGGCGGTAGGTGGAATCCTACCCAGGCAGTCGCCGGATGTCATCGTCCAACTCGGGGATCTAGGGCCGAGGAGATCAAGTGCAAATGTGATTTCAATGTTGTTTGACAGCCGGCCTTGCAAGTCTTGACAACCCGATGCCAGTTAATTTCACGTAAGCGGTCGAGTCAAGAGGTGAGTGAATGGCAGACAGTCGGCCATGGACCGAGCAGGTGTTTGGGTGCGACGTCAGCAGACGGAGGCTCAAACGGAGGCTCAAATCTGTCGGACAGCAGCCGCCGCGAGTCGGCTTGCCTGCCACGTCGGGCCGACGCCGAGAATGAGGGTCAAGAAACAACGAGATAGCAAATGAGAGAGAAGCTCAGTGTCATTTGAGAAGTCTCTGCGGCAGAGTTTTCATCTGTGAAGGCCTGGACCGTCTTTCGTTGGTGATGGCCGAGAAGTTTGCAAACAATTTTTTTTTGTTTGCGGTGGGGCGTTTTGGCAGAAAACGGCATTCTGCCAGGGCGCGCTAGCCAACAGATGCGGCTAGCCCAAAGCGGAGGGCGGTCAAGAATCAGCTGCGACGGCAGAATGGCGCACAGACCACCACCACTTGGATATTTAAATCCTGCCACCCTCCAGCCTTTTCTAATTTTCCTTTCTCCTTTTCTTCTGTAGTTCGACGATACTTCAGAGGTTGGCCCCCCCTAAATTCACTTCGACACCACCAAACACATGCTAACATTCACTTCAGAATCATTTCTATAGTATTCGTCCCATCTTCTATGTTTCCCAACATAGCTACAGATCCCACCCAGGTTGATGACCAAAAATCCCCGTCATGCCCTAGAGTGAACACACCAACTTTTACTCGCGATCCGCCTGCAAAGGTGGCGGTTGTCTGACAACTGTATAGCGAGTGGTGATGATCTCTACCCTGATCTTCCTCGAGGTCTTGCCTTCGGGCGCTCGGGCGGGGTGGCTGTCGGTGGACGTCTGACTGGCTGATTCTTTCTCTTTTTTCATTGCTTCGTGGGCTTGCCCGTGATGTGAGGAAGAAAGTTTCTTGTGCTTGTTGGCATGGCGACTGGACGCGTCGCGCGTCGCCAAGTAGGGTCACCATGCGAAGCCCACACGACGGTCGGACGTAGTCGCCATCGCACGTCAACGCCAAGTTGTGGAGGCTTTTTGCGGTCGCGATGTCGGTGTGACACGCTCGCGGCGCCCATCGTGCCTCCACGCGTCACGGGTTGACATTCACACAAGTACGGACACAGGGCAGCGCGTCGATCTGCCCAGGTGTGCTTCTACGACTACGACGCGACAGGGAGAGCAACGGCGACGGTCCCGGCGTGGCAACAGCATCACCACGCGATCGCACCCTTCTCGATCAGCCTCGCAACCTCGCCCGGCACCAGCTCCCTCAACCTGCCCCAGTCCTTCGCCTTGACAGCCTCCCTCGCCAGCGTGCTGCTCACAGCTCCGCCCTCCGCGCCTCCCGTCGTCCCCTCGACCAACTCGACCCTCCCCGCCCACTCCCTCCTCCCCCCAACCTCCTCCAGCTCCTTCCCGTGCATGATGCGTTCTATGTAGCCCAGCTGGTCCTCGCGCCCGCCCCAGTCGTCGTCCGTCCGCATCGTAACCCGCAGCCGGGCCCGCGCAAAGAACGGGTCCAGCGCCGTCTGCATCGGCGTCTTGTTAGGTTCTGGCGGGTCGACCCCAGCCTCGGGCACGGGCGACGTGTAGTATTTCGGCGTGAAGATGCGGATGAGGGTGTCGTAGCCAGCGAGGAATATCTGCTTCGTCTGTGGTGGCCCGCCCTCGTTGCTCGTCTGCTGGGAGGCTGGGCCGTCGTCGTACTCGGGCGACGCGGCGATGGCGGCGGATTTGTCGTGGAAGTAGGGATGCGTCGTCAGGCCGATGTCGACTCGCAGCGTCGCCTCATCAGTATCGTGTGCCTGCTCTTCCTCCTCCTCCTGTGCCACATCTTGTTTTCCCCGTGTGCGCCATGCCTGCCGTATGTCCCGGGCAAATGCCTCCATCATCAACAGCCGCTCCTCGAACGTCGCCGGCTTGGGCGCCTTGTCGGCGTTATTGACGGCCAGGAGCAGCAGCAGCCGCACGTCGTCGTGAGCCATGTCGTGATCCTGTTGTCCGGCGGACCCGCCTCTCAGTGCTGCCGCGGTGTTCTTTTGCTGCTGCTTCCGTAGGTCCTGTACGGCGGATGTCGCCATGTGCATGTGTGCCAGCGTGGGCGGGTTGAAGCTCGAGTCGAGGATGACGAGGGTCCCGCATCTTCGTGGCGCTGTTGGGCTGGGCGGCGTGGCGTGTTGCGGGATTAGTTGGAAGGGGCGCCCTGAGGATTGGAAGGTTCGTAGGGCTGTGAGGAGTCGTGTCTTGGCCATCGCGGTGTCTTGGTCGGCTTCGGGGGCCATCGTGGCCGAGGGCGGCTGGAGAGGCGACTGCTATTGGGACTGCTATTCCGGTGCTGGCTGTTGTCGGAGTTGGGAGCTGGTGGGTTTATCTGCAGCTGGTGGTGGGAGGGGTTCGTTGCATCATATCAGCGCCCAGGACCCAGGACCCAGAGCTCCGGGGCGGCCGGGGCCGAGGGCTTCCGGGCCCGGGACTGCAGACATTGAACAGGATCACTGACATGCACTCACTTGCTGACCAGAACCTGGTCTCTTCCCACAGTAGTACCTATTGATTCAATTATACTGTTCGGCTTTTTACAAGCTCCAGGCAGTAGCGAAAACATAAAATCCTATAATAGCAAGACGCGGTGGCATCAAAGCCAACCTCAGTCATTCTGTATCACCCCCTTTCCACATCATGGGAACAGGATAAGACGGCAGCTGGAAAAGTTATATTTTATTAGAACTTAATCGCTATTTAACCTGCTCCCGATGTGAGGCGCGGCCAATGATGCAGCAGCTCTTCTCTGCTGAGCTTGAGGCACTCACCAACGACGGAAAGGACATGATCATGCTTGTCCACAGCTAACACATGTGCAAGACCCAGGCATAGTCGGATCGCGTGCCGTTGAAGGCTTCGATTACGCCAACCGAACGCCTGCTGGCAAGAAGGGTGGCGTCATCATGCCGGCATACCTGGCTGCAGTTGCTGTCCCTATGAACACGAGCATGCTAGGTGCTTCCGGAGGAGAATACCCATCGTGGATGATGCCTGATGCGGCTGTGAGTGCATCCTGGTGCATCTAGTAGTGAGGGCAGATGCTGGCATCGAAAGGGCTCCGAGAACGAGCTCGTCACCGCCACTAACGCCGCCGAGACATTCTACGCCGACATGAACAATGCGACTTTGGTTCAAGAGGCTATTGCCGCGCTGAAGCCCGAGCCAGCCCGCATCTTTACGGACGCCAACACCTACATAGTACGAGCCCTGGAACCACGGCATCCAGGTCGGCTACGTCCACACTGTCCTGGACCGGGTCATCCCTATTGATCGATACCCAGAAGCAGATGGCCGCGCAATTCCCGAGAGACCATTTCGCGGCTTCACTTAACAGCTCATATTCTCCATTCCTCAGCCACCCTGGGCTCCTGTCTGATAGCCTCGTGCTCGCGGCTACTGATGCTTTAGCCAAGAAGTGTCTGTGAGGGTATTTCTTGTGGACTCGAAGATCACGTTACACACATGAACCATATTATCATCTTCTCCCGGGAACAGGTTCCCCTCAACGAACGACAGAGTACAAATCCTCAGGCTGGCAAAAGTTTCCGAGATGATTGATCCAGCGTGGTGGCGTGCAACTGCCCAAAGTGGTAAAATCCTCTCCTTTTTTCAGTTAATCCATTCCAAAATACAAGAAAACTACTGGGACGAGAATGGTGAATAATTTTGTACTTGTCAAACAAGTAGGCTCTTATTCGCATTTGATGAGGGTAATCTGCTATAATACCATGCCTGTGACATTGCCCACAAGCCTCCTCGAAGCACGTGTCACAGACTCAAAGTTCCTGTCTAAAAGCACCAATCTCCTCTTCTTTGCCACCCAATTCTCACTACTCGACCAACTCTCCATGCGAACCGATCGGTCGCGACAAAATACCATTATCTCATTGGGATCCGCGGACCTGTCAGTCTCTTCACTGTCCCCGACAACAAATTGAATTAACTTGTCCTGGAGTATGTAACTCAAATCGATGTTGGACTTTTGGTACTCTGTAGTTTCGGCTTTAGGAACAGCAGTTTCCGCCGGAACTTGACCAGGTTCGAGATACCCTTCCAAGATGCCGTGGTCGGCCTTCTCCAGCGCGTCGTGGAAAGTTCCAAAGGCGTAGAGCAACTCCACGCCATGATGCGCGATGCTCTGCGATGGCCCTGGGAAGGGATTGCCGAATTCGAAATGGCAATACTGCACACCCAGCCTATTGGGGTCCTTGCCATGAACAAGTGCTTGTCTCCGACGATGCTCCTTGAAGAAATCGATCGTGTGATGGACTTTGTGTGCCATGGTAATGTCCGATAAGAATCGGGAGACACCCTCAAAAAGCTCTGTATCGGACAACGCAGGTCGGATATCGTATGCCTCCAGCACCTCCTTAGCAGCTGCCTCTGAGGGAAAGCAAGATGTGACGAGAGAGTAGAATGTTGCGTAATCCCAGTTAGCAAGCTGGGCAAAGCCTCTAAATTCGTCCTCGGTGGCGGTTATCATGACTTGGATGTTCTCATCGGCTGGCTTGATTTGATCGTTCAAAGCGTCATCTCCAAGGTGGACGGAAATGTCACCTGCCTCATTTGTTGCCTTTATGGTCAGCTGGTCGATGACCAACATGAAAAACGCCCAACCAAGCTCCGAGACACTTTTGAGCAGATCACTTGCAGGTATTCTTCTCAAGATGTCAAGTCGATCGATCGGGCTATCGGCTTGGACCGACCGCAGCCGGTACAGGTCTGCCCAGCGCGCGTCTGCTGTCTCCAGCGACGTTACGTCGAGACCTCCACATGCACCTGACATCAAGCCGGCCTTGCGAAACAATGGTTTCCTCGTGCCGAATTCCGCCTCGAGAAGGTGAAGGTGACAAGAAATTCCACCGGCGGAATGGCCCATGATTGCAATTTTTGTGTCATCTCCTCCAAACGCAGCAATGTTGCGCCTCACCCAGATCAGAGCAAGCTTTGATCGTGGAGACCGAAATTCATGCCCTGGATAGGAAGATGACTGCCTTGAGCCGCAAGCATGTCGGATGAAGCTCCGAAACCAAAAATGTTGAGGCGGTAGTTGACGGAGATGGCGACGAAGGGGGTTTTCTTCAAGAGTCCACGATGGACAATACGGGCGGGATCTTCATGTAGTAGTTGTAGTAGTTAGTTAGACAAGCTCTTGTCTTGGAACAACGAGTTGCTATATGTCTCGCGGAATCAGAGCACATACCCCACACTGGGTCCGTGGCTGCGCCATCAGTAAAGCCACCACCGTGGATCCAAAGAAGCACGGGTAGCTTGGTGGTCTCGGCGTCGAAGTCAAGCTTTGCAAGTGCTTCCTTGCTCGGGCGTACAATGATAAGGTTTAGACATTCAAACTCATCCTCGCGGTCGTCCGGGTATGGTAAGTATGATTGAAAAGGCTGGGAACTCCCCTTGCTTTGCGTAGGGCATCGCGGGCTAGTGACAAGAATTATTACCCACACTCTCTCATCTGCTGTGCCATCATGGGTGCCATAATAAATGGCCTCGCACAGAATGGACTGACCCGTTTTCCGTCGCGTCAAATACATCACACGGCAAAGAATCCCTTAGGCGCGAGTGCTCCCATCTTCCTGGCACATAGACGTAGGGGATGCCGCGGAACTCGTCGATGTCATGAGAGATGGGCGATTGTTTGCCAATGATGTTTTGGATGCGACTCGGGATAGAGCTTGTTCGTAATCCCACGACCGGCCCTCCTTCGGTTCGGAAATGATGGGACATGCTGCGTCGAGACTAAGCAGCTGACGAGAATATTGGAGAGCGGCGAAGAGACCATAGATACGACTCGAAAATATCTTATACACGCAGCTACCTACTAGGTTTGATGTGGCACACATGCGTGGCTGTTACTGTGTGGTTTAAAGAGATGGACTTCAGGTGTGATGGACTAATGGTATTCTTTGAGTTCCTCTATTAAGCCGGAACAACAGTAAGTTCCCTAGAAGGGCAAGGCAATGTATCTTTCATACTATAAACAGTGGGTTTCCCCCAGGTATGATGTTTACCTAATTAACGTTTGATGAGGCTCGGGTTGCTGCTAACTTCCGATGGCAGGGATAATTTGTTGGCTTGACATCATGGTTCTGCGAGGTGTCTCACATGTTAAGCGAGGCTGGCTGAGACTGGATAAAGAAACACCCGGTTTAGCTTGGCATCTCCCAGGTAGACGACGGTGGTAGATTGTGAGTTAAGCTACGACGATCTACTTTCCTCTTTACTACGTTAATTAATAAAATAAACTTATAAAAATATATTATAATACTTACACTATTTAACTAAGTTTAGCAAAGTTTAAAATAAGAGTATTATGTGAAGTTAATCTTTAGATTTTACATTAAAATAGTTTTACTATTATTTTATAGGCCTTGTGCAATGTAAATTAAAACAAATCCCTCCTTGCGGTAGGAGGTTCGGCTTTCTATAAAGATTCTAAGGCTCGCCAACCTCATTTCCTTAGTTAGCCGTACGTCCTATCATTATTGGTAACCTTTAGACACCAAATTCTAGCCCGCGAATCTTTAAGCTTATCAACACACTATCGCCGGTTTGCAAAAACGAAAGACAGAAAACATGCCGTACAAAGTCCCCGAGGTCGCCAGGCCTTTCACTCTTCGCATCTGCGACGACGCCTGTTCTCGACTACGTCAGCTCCTTGAGCTCTCTCCCGTAGGACCCCCGACCTGGGAAAATCAGCACCAGGATGGACGCTACGGGATTTCACATCAATGGCTTGTCTCAAAAAAGGAGTACTGGTTGAAGAATTTCGATTGGCGTGCCCAAGAAGCGCGAATCAACGCACTTCCTAACTACAAGATTAGCATCGAAGATGACGCTGTCAAAGGAGATTTTGATCTTCATTTTATTGGACTATTCTCTGAAAGGGAGGATGCTGTTCCCGTCGTGTTGCTTCATGGTTGGCCGGGTAGCGTTCTTGAGTTTGTACCCGTCTTGGAACTGCTTCAGAACAAGTATAACCCTGCCTCGTTACCTTATCACATCATCGTCCCATCGCTTCCTGGGTATGCCCTGAGCTCCGGCCCAAGCCAAACCGGAGCCTGGAATAGTAAGGATGCAGCACGTTTGATCAACAAAGCAATCATGATGCTCGGTTTCAGTCGGTATGCTGTACAAGGAGGCGACGTTGGTTCTTTGATTGCGTCGACACTCGCCACAACATATGACTCGGTCGCAGCGATCCACCGTAAGTGCAGCTGTTCATCCGACTTGCCTAGCTGTCTTGACTTCAACTTAACAACTTATAGTCAACCTCTTGAACTCTCTGCGGACGAAAAGGCGGCCGTCGAGTATGCAGAGAGACGTTTCCTCACCCCAACTACGGGGGCAGCCATTCTGCAAAGCACACGGCCTCCAGGGCTGCCACAGTCGGGGCAATGGTCTCGTCCAGCCCCATTGCACTCCTCGCATGGTAAGTTTGAACTTCCTTGCTGTTATGAACAACGATTTGATTCTTTTCATCAAGATTGGCGAGAAACTCCTTGAGTGGCCCGACGATCCGATCAGTCTTGACGAGGTTTTGACCAATGTTTCTCTCTATTGGTTCACTGAAACGATGCCACGATGTTTCTACACGTATCGCGGGACCTTTATCAATGGGCATCAATATTCTTTCCCTAGATTCAAGCAGGCTTTTGGCTTTTCGTGGTTCATGAAGGAACTCGTCCCCAGTCCCAGGAAGATAGTTGAGACGAAAGGAGATCTAGTCTTTTACCGGCAGCACGAGAAGGTGAGAGTCCACAAATATTTTGATCAAATGGGACTAAAGAAACTAACGCTTTCCGAAGGGGGGTCACTTTGCAGCTCTGGAGAGACCTGCGGAGTTCCTTCAGGATGTTGAAGATTTCCTAGCGGTCGCCTGGCCACGTGCTGACTGAGGTTCAAAAGCCGCAGGAAGACCACTGGCAGGTAAGGCTCACGGTTATTTCAACACTGATAACACGATTCGGGTATGATTTTACAAGGAAGACAAATGGCACCTCCAAACTACTGCGTTGCTTGAACTCTGATGCGATGACTTGGCCTATGGTGAAATCTGCGTGCAACGAGAGAAAGTTGCTCGCAATCGGTTTAAGTTAAGCATCTTTGTCGCGGAAAGAAGAGCAAGAACTATTGTTTGCGCAGCATGACAGAGTGGCAGCCAACAAGACTGGTGCCAAGAATTTATAACCATGACCTGTCGATTCATATTGTGTAGGAGGTAGGTAACCTTGTTAAGATTCCATCACCAAAGATGCCGGCGCGCTACTGTAAGTATAGAGCATGCTATAGAGCGTAATCCATGAGGGCGCATAGATGATTGATGGCAATAACCGACCCGAGGACTATTACTATTAAAAAGTCAATATATTAACATTTATTTTAATCTTATGAAAATGTAAGTTGCTAGTCTTTCCCTACGCTAACAATCGAAGACTTAAAACCCTTTTATTTACAGACACTTATTAGAGACCTAAGTAGCACCCATATAAGGCTTTCTTACAGGGGCAGACTTCCTCGAACTTTGAGTGTAGCAGTAATGCCCCTGGCATAAGTGCTGCCCTCGTACCGCAGCACGTCCAGCTCACACCAGGGGTTATAGGCGGAGCGGCGCAGGAAATTCAGGTGGCCCTTGCCCGTCCAGACCTCAGTGGGCTTCATCTCGAAGCCGACGGGGATCAGCTCGAGGATCTGCGGCGCACAGCCCGGGTGTGGTTGCTCGATGGTGCGGAGGTTGAGGTGCCACTGCTGTCCCGACGCAGCCGCTGCGGCAGCGGCTGCGGCAGCGACCGCGGAGTCCGGCAGCCCCGTGTCCGGGATGAACTCGGCCTCGACGAGCGGCGCCGTGCCGGCCGGGCGCTGGGTGTTGGCCGTGAGCAGGCGGGTGCCGTTCTCAGTCTTGATGTCGCACCGCCCAAAGACCTTGGGGAACCCGTACTGCTCGCGCCCGGCGAAGATGGCCGACTCGTTGTCGAGGATGAGGACGATGTTGTAGAAGAACTTCTCGCCGGTGCCCGGGTGGCGGACCTCGACGTTGTGCACGAACTCCTTGTACACGCCCACGGAGCTCATGCCGTACTCGAGAAACATGGTTGTCACCAGTGGCTCGTCCTCGAGCTCTAGCACGTCGGGCACCAGGTGGCGGACCTGGGACGCGGCCACACGGTAGGAGATGCTTAGGACCTGGTCGATGGAGAAGGTGTAGGGGTCGTGGTGCTTGGGATACGGGGGTGCGAAGATCGGGTTGGCTTCTGCCTTGAGTGATAGGGCTCCAAGAGGCATGCTGGGCAAGAGTAAATGTGTGATGCTGTTAGGTGTGTGTTTTGTCTGCTGGTATTCCGGTTCTGTCGTCGCGTTGTTATCGAGGGTTTACTTGCTTACGCCTCTGAATGTTTGTGGTGATTGTGATATGACCACATTGATACAAGTGGCAATGGCGCATGGTCCGCTCATATATCCTGATTCAAACCTCTGATGGACATTGAGCCTATACCGGTTGTGGATGGCGTGGAAATATTCACCACAGGTCCGTTGGAGCGTGTTTGAGTCTCCGCAGCCAGATTATATTCGTCCGGACTCCGTCTAGTATGCCTGGCCATGGCAGTTGTTGTATGGAGGGCTTTCTGGAAAAGTATTTAGCAGAGGTCCAAGGTCGTATCTTGTGGTACATAACGCATGGGCCACGGGCCGGAAGTAACGGGGACGTCGGTGTCGGCGGTGACGAGCCGCCCGAACACTTGGCCTTAACTCCGGAGTGAACAGGTGAACGAGAGTCATGAGTCCTGTTGCCAGCTGACAGTCTGACTGACTGGCTGGTGTTTTCAAACATAGGATACCCTCCTGTAGGACACCCTCACATTGGATAACTTCTTCCTCAACAACCTCTTATAGAATAAACTCTTAGAGGATAACCTCCTATAGAACAACCTTCATAGAATAACCTTTTATAATATAAAATCTTATTGAACAACTTCTTATAAGAGAAATTCTTATAGGATAACTATTTTTTAGTGTTAACCTGATCTGAGTTATCCTGTATCCTCTCTAGCTGTTATTACCTCAGGTACTGTATCTACTAAGCTAGGTTGTTGGTCTTGCATGGGCGTACCCTCTGATTTTGCAGGTGTAAATCTCTGATCTCTTTCCAAAAACACTTCACGTAGGAACTTGCTATGAATTTCCATTGCCCCGGGATACGTAACGTCAAGAAATACTCATGATCAAAGGAGTGAGTGTTGCAATGGTAGATGGATAGGTATCCACGCAGAGTCAATGGTCTAGGATGAATCCAGCAACGCTAAAAGGACAGTTGCCGGCACCCTTGTCCCTGGTTGCGGGTCGACCTTCTACATATGGGACACGTTCTCCGCCATTGACCCCAGGCCTGCCGCGCATCAACTTCAATCCGCTGGTCTGATCGGGCCCCCTTGGCCTAAACCATCGACGCCCGCCGGTTGCCCGCAAGACACAAAGCTTGAATTCAGCCCGATGGCTACTTCACCCCCACAGCGCTCCAGAGGCGCATGCGCTACGTGCAGGTCGAGGCGGAGGAAATGCGACGAAACTCATCCGGCGTGTCTGGCTTGTCGTTCCAGAGGAGTCGCTTGTGGTGGGTACGGGACACAGCTGCGGTGGGGAGCAGGCATTGCTTCCCGCGGCCAGCTCACCGGCGCATCCGCCCCACTCGAGAATGCTATTCCGCAACGGCCCAAGGGCAGACAGAGAGACCTCTTGAAAGCCGGGCGCAGAACGGTACTAAGACAGCCGCCGGCTTCGCCAACCAGCCACACAGGAACAACAGGTTAGAATCTTGCACTGGCATTTGTGGCTGGTGCATAACACTTTGCATTTATTCATTGGCCGTGCGCCTGGATACCTGCTGATCAGCCATCAACAGTCGGCACAAGAGAGTTTCCCACTGCAACATGCAACCCGATCGATGGTGAGCAGAGCAGCTCGGAATGTGTGGGCCCGTCGAGCGGCACAGTCGAGGCCCCTATAACTGGCAGCGAGCATATGGATGAAGCCCTCTTCCACGAATGTGCGCCTCATTTTCACCTCCTCACTGCATCAAGCCACTTGGACTGACATATACACAGTCATGGAGTCCGGGCACCAGTTGCTATACAGTACGAAGATCGAGGATAACCCTATCAGTCCTGCTCTGCTCCCACTCTCGGAAAAGTCTCAGGCGCTTTACAGTCTGTGTGTAGCCGTGCAATGTTTTCTTTCAGGACGGATGGAAATGCTGTATGAGCGTTACGACTCAGCCTTGGCCAAGTTTCGAGTCGAGCTGGAACGCAGCGGCGAGGAATTCAAGGACAGCACTATCGCTGCTGGCCTTCTTCTCTGCACCCTCGGGGTAAGTTGCAACGACTTCTCAGCGAGAGGGATACGGTGATGATCCTGACAAGCCCGGTAGATGTTGCAAGGCGTGCCCTGGTCGATGCATTTGAACTTCATCGACGAGTGGTTCGTGAAAAGTGTGGAGAAGGAGCGATTCCGCTCCTTGACGCCTTACGGGCACCATGTGGTTGAAACCCTTGGGGTGATGGATCTCCCGACTTTTGTCATTGGTCGCCAGCCTCTCAGCCGAGGCGTTTGGCACAGATACCGGAAGTGTCAAGCTCTACTTCAGCAAGAAGACAAAGGCGGCATCGAACCGGTGAGCGGAGTGCCAAGATCTCTGCTGGACCTGTTCTCCCGCATAGAGGAGCCGAATATCGAAATAGACTTTCAGCTATGGCCAGGAGAGACCGGCGACTATCTCCAGTGTCAGCTATGGGAAGCTTATCGTCTCGCTGGCGTCCTTATGGCCAAACGGCTGCGTCGTCGTGAGGCTCATCCAAGCACACCTAACAGCCCACTCGAGCGCGACGCCCAGGGTCCCAATGCACATGCATATGCTCTCAGGCTCTTCAGTGCTTTCGAATCAGTCTGGCTGGGGTTCACCCAAGAGCACCGTGACACAGGCGGCTCACTCGTCATGAATGCCTTTCTCTACCCTGCGTTTGTGAGCGGATTGGAGGTGGACTTTCTCAAGGCGAATCCACATTGGGAGGATAAACTGCGGCAGTACTTCCAGAATATCCAAGAGAAGTATCATGATCACAGCTCGAAGAATGCGTGGGAGTTCTTGCAGGATTTCTCAGCGACGTGCGAGCAGGCTAGAGATTTTCGCAACCTGTCGAACAGGAAAGGGTTGGAAATCAGTCTCATTTGAAGAAGATTCTTCACTCCCGCAAGAATATGAACAACGACACCCCGTCCCCATCACCGCCCTTATCACCGCCCTTGGGGTCCCTCAACTGGGACTTCTCGAGAAGCTTGAAACCATGCTTTTCATAGAATGGGATGTTCTGCTCAGATGTGCATTCCAGCACAACCGGATTATCAATCTCGGCTAGCAATCGCTTTATTATGACGTTCCCCAACCCCCGCCCCTGACACGAAGGATGTACCGCTATAAACTCCAGGTACCACAGGGGCTGTGCAACCTTGGAGGCCACAGATGCGAGAAGTTTATCATGGGTTTTCATCATGACGTTAATGCGCTGTGTGATGTGTTAGCAAGGCCAACCCTATAGTCTAGAGACTCATGAGGAACCTGAGCGGTATTTTGAAAGTCGTTGTGGGATGATGCAACTACGAAGACTTCGCCAACGCCAAGTATGTGCTCACTCACATCTTCATCGGCTCCAAGGTCCCGCACTGGATCAATCCACTCTGCTAACCATAGCCAAAGCTTTGGCAGCAATGCTCGCAAACGCCATGTCCATGAGGGCCGGACAGGTTGAATTGTGGCCACTGCCGCGCAGCTATTTTCCAGAAGCTCCGTGGCTGATTCATGAGCTGCCAGGGGATTAAAAATAAACAACAGTTCATTTTATGGATTCGGTAATAATCACTTATCTCACCTTTTAAAGGTGGTGTGACGCCACCGCATGTCAGTACATAGCCATCTGCTAGTGCTCGTCTCACTCGACGCTGTTGCCATTTCATGGTTTGTGCATCTAAACGAGCCCAAGGCACGGCACTGGGCCGTAGCCAGCAGATTAAGGGGTCTGAGGAAAAGGCGAGTGATATACACCGAGCAGCTGCGGCTATAGCCCGCGCATCTTGTGACCTGTGGTGAGCAATTGGATGACTAACAGTTCTAGGTCTCAGAACGGAGAGTGGGCTCACTGTTGTTAATTCTCCCTATCGTTGGTGTCTCGAACATGATGAGACTAGAGGCATAGTATTAGTGTCAAATGGGGCTAAAGCTTGCTTGAAGCGGCGCAAGAAAGCTGCGCGAGATTAATCTGGTGGTCCCCTTTGCAATGTACACAGTCTATTAGATCTTGGCTATTTACTCGGCTGGGTCGATCAGGAGAGCATTGTTCTTGCAGTCCTTCGCAGCCCTCCAACCTGGACCCCTGGCGGGAGGGATACCCATGCCCGCCGTTGAGCCGGCACCCATACAGCCTGTTGATCTGTTCCTGATCAAGCAGGTCGACCCTACGCTGGGTGTACCCTACCCTGGAGCTACCGGAGGGCACGTTTGAAAAGTTAGGTGTGCTTTGTCGATACCGCTGTGCAGAGTGTCATGATAGGCTTGGGCGGGAGTACCTGCCACCTTTCTCCACCGAGCCAAATCCGAGCGTGGGAGTCGGCACGTCGCGAACACATCTTCACAGACCACGCATTACTCGGCCCTATGCACCCCCAGCATTGTGGCACTGCGTTATCTCGCCGCTTCAAGGTTTCTAGGCGTGTGAGGGCGAGCCAAAACACCCTGGGTCACAGCAGCGCTCTGATCGGACACATCTCTCACAGGATTCATTCACACCACGTACCGAATAACACCGGTGGTTGTAGGAATGATTGATAACCTGACATGGCCGTCTTCAATCGCTAAGTCTGGATTTATAGCATCTGCTGAAAAGCACATTTGCTCGTATCGTATCTCGCCTTATTGTACTATGTCCTATGAGCCCAATATGGATCGTGAACGCGTCTCGCAAGCTCTGGAAGCTGATGGCGTGTCCTTTCCTCCGGGAACAACTCTATTGCTTCGAGGTAATGCCCTGCTAGTACAGTTTCTCTTCAAATCCAGGCTTCTTTCCAGATTTCTGACAGGAGATGGGACGCAGAGCAAGGCTCAAAACTCCATTTAGAACCGACTCCCTCGAACAACCCGAATGACCCCTTGGTAAGTCAAGCTCCCCGAAGAACGTCATGTGGGTCCTGCCGACGCAAGTGGGTCTGTCTAACGATTTCTAGAACTGGTCCACGGCCCGAAAGGCGTTTAATTTCTGCATTACCTTGATCTATACCGTGGTTGTCTTCACAGCGTGAGTGGTCCTGTCCCAAATCCAACCAGAAATATGTGGCTGGAAAACCGTGCAGACTCTCGGTGCAGACATCCTTCTGGGGCCCGATGTCCACAGACATGGGCGTGAGCGTGCCCGACCTCAACCGCGCCGTTTCCGTCAACCTTATAGGACTTGCACTCGGATGTGTGTTCTTCGTACCCTTTACCAAGAAATATGGTCGGAGATCAACATACGTCATCTCTTCCGCCGTGATGGCCGCGTCGTTGTTCTGGTCCGCGGGGATGAACACGCTGGCCGAGCTCTACCTCACCAACCTTATACAAGGCTTGGCCGGGGCTACGAACGAGGTCATTGTGCAGATGACGGTAGGATCCTCACCCGGGGGGACGTATGAGCATAGGCTGATAGCTATCAGGTTGCAGATTTATTTTTTGTTCATCAGCGCGCCAAGGCTAATACTTTGTACATGTCCATGGTCATGGCTGGGGTGAGTCTCTTGTTTGACATCTGCATTGAAGTCACACAACTGACACGACTTCACAGAGCTTCCTCACGCCGGTGGGATTCTCTGTACAAGCTACTGTACAGAGCTGGCGCTCAGCTTACCGGACCCTTGCGGGTGTCAATGCTTTCATATTTGTCCTCTTCGCGTTTTGTTACGAGGAAACGAAGTTCATCCCTCCATATCAGGGCGTTTCAGTACAGGATATGCGGTCCGAAATACCAATGAAGGCCCATATAGATGGTGACGACGAAACGATCTTGAAACAAGTGACCAGCTCAACTGAGACGATCGATTTCGACCCGATCATTCCGGCCGACACCTGGCGGACACGACTACGATGGACGACAAAGACGTCCGAGTCCCTTCCGAAACTCTTCTACCAACCTTTCATAGTCCTTTTCCGGTTTCCAATCGTGCTGTTCTGCGCCGTGCAGTACGCGTCTGGGCTGGCGTGGCTGACCCTTCTCAGCAACGTTACTGCAATTGTGTTTGCAGCCCATCCCTACAACTTCGGCCCCGACGGGATTGGATACATGGAACTAGGCCCCTTCGCTGGAAACGTCCTTGGCTCCATATACGGTGGCGTGCTAGGTGATTGGATAGTCGTCTTTGCTTCTAGGCGTAATAGGGGCGTCTTTGAGCCCGAGATGCGTTTGTACATCCTATTCCTGCCAGCGATATGCATGTCAGTGGGTCTTGCTGTGTACGGTGTCACAACGGAAAAGGTGAGAAATGCCGTTGAAGATCGGACCTGCATTAGTATATGCTAAACCGGCCAAGGGCATGCATTGGATATATCCATCCATCGGCGGCGCTATCATGGCCTTTGGCCTGGGCAGCATCGGCGATATCGCCATTACCGTGGTGATTGACGCATATAAAGAGGTGCGTGTTTGGTTGTGTCCGAAGATCATACATTTTATTGACCATCAAACAGATGGTGGGCGAAGCCTTTACCGGTATCACCTTCGTGCGCAACGCCGTGGCCGTTGTGATCCCGTTCGCGATTGATCCTTGGATGAAAGCCATGACTCTGACGAATATCTTTGCAATATGCGCCGTCGTCTCCTTCCTTATCAGCCTTCTCTTCGTTCCTCTCCTGATCTGTGGAAAACGCATGAGAGTTGCCACAGCGGCCAAGTATTACGACATGCTCGCCCAGCAGAAGTCTCTTTGATCTTTTGATCCATTCCCATCAAGGAGACCCCCTGGGCGGGGCCTTGAGCGGTTGCTTTTATGTCTTTCAAGCGACGAGCAACATCGGTTTTTCTCATCCACGTCATCCGTCGTGAGAAGTAGGATTGTCTGCCTAGTGCTGGCACTAAATAACATAGTGATTCTCGCAGCCTCGATTTCATCTGGATTGGTTGTCTGGTCCTGTACAATTCGCTTTTCTAGCCACTACTCGCTGTCGACTATCACATATCGATTGCTTTACAACAGAGCATCCTTGGATAGATGTGGTATCGGCTTCCACTTGCAGCCTTCTTTCGTGAGCGGATGCAAGTTCAGACTTGTCTAAAGAGACCCTTTCGATATCTCTCGGAAGCCTTCCAGTAGATACTAGCCGCGGCTAGGTACCTAGGTAGATGGGCTTGTTCCAGCCTGATGATCGCAGAGAGATGTTTGTGTGAGCTTTCTCGGGGTATTACTGTCCATATAGTCAGGAAGCGGGGATTACCGAGAGTGATAGCCCATAATAAAATTAGTATGGGTCTGTTGATGATAGAAGATGAGATCGAAGATTCGCACCCGCACAAATAGAGGGTACACCCATATAAGTATAGTCCCACATACACGTCGCCCATAAGTCCTATAGAATATCCCCTATAGGACAACCTCCTATAGGATAACCTTACATGGGATAACCTCCTAAAGGTTAATATCCTATAGGATAACCTTCTATAGTATAATACCCTATAGAGTATCCTCTTATTGGATATCCTCCTATAGGATGACCTCCTATGGGATGATATCTTACGGGATAACCTCCTATGAGATAATTGCCTTGGGTGGGAACCTGACTATTTTGATCTCTGAGTTATCTAGTAAGGTTGTACCCTCTGCTTTTGCCATCTCTAAATACACCGTTGCCAAATTGAACAATTGCGGCACTTTGCGACGACTTTATTCTAAACTTCTTTACTCGGAACTCCTAACGATAACTAAGTAAATTAAACACTGGCTACTTGCTATTGCTCCCAAAATCGCTTTTATCTCACAACCATGACATTATCCGGCGGGGAATCAGGGAAATTGGTAAGATAATATGCATCATAAATAACTTTATCATCCACACATTCCAAAACACCAACTACCATCAGCTGGTTTAGCCAGTTGTACCTGCCTTCGCCCGCCTCAATTGTTACGTGCGAGAAGAACTCGACATCTTCTTGAGTCACCGTAGTTGGTGGTGGTTGCATCGGATACGAGGAGACCATTTGCGAATACGCGGTCCCGGGCCCAGGGCGATATAGACCTTTGGCCTGTATGTACAAATGGTGCCCATCGTGGGTTCTGACTACATATCGCGCGTCAAGCGTTGATGACTGCATGTTCTTAGTATATGTAATCTAATTTGATGACATGGTAGAAAGATACAGAAAGAAAGGAGGGAAAACAAAGACTCACTTGGGTTCCTTGGACTGTCTGAGCCCAGTCCGCACCGCCTGGCAGGACCTGGCCTTCGAGTCCGGGCCCTCGAAGTGAACCTCCAAGGATGTTGACTACGTCCCTCTTCATCCCACCGCCGTGGGGAGCACCGATCTCAAACTCTTCTTTTGATATGATGCATTCGAGTCGGTAAAGAAAAGAAAGCCACGGGAGTCGCATGGGAGGATGGGATGGGTAGAAGTCATTCCCGGGGGACTGGGCCGGGCTACCCTCACTGGTATACATCTTGATCGACGTGGACACCTTGATCAGCAATTCGAAGTTGAGCGAGGATGAAAATAAGATTTTGAGATCCGAATCCGAGATATGCCGATGCCTTGTGAAAATATCAATGATCTGGGCCGTTACACTCGTTCTTGTGCAGTCCATGCATTTACGGGTGGGTCTTGTAAGTGCAACATGGCGCGTCCACCTTCCCGATCTGATCAGCTCCAATCATCGAGACCCTGAGTGAGACCTTGGCGTCTCCGGAGGCTCAAACAGAGAAATACGCTGCGGCCTATCAGCCACCCCGGAGCCAAACTTAGCAACACGATTGCATGTGTGGAGGTTCCCGCAAGCGGAGGGTCGACCCAAACACTCAACGACGCTGATTGAAGGGCAAGGGTCTTTGGGAACGGTATCGTACAACACAATCTTCAGATCGCGTCGAGGATAGAGAGCCTGCTAATACTGATTTTAGAAGCCTTGGAAGGCGTTGAGTAGCCAACGTTGAAATCCCCACGGCGTCGGTCCAGTGTATGTTGGAGAAGTGAGAGTACATCCACTTCTGACTTCTGAACTATGCAGTTGTACACACTGTCCATCTTTTTGAAAACTCCAGTGGCCATGTCGCTCCCAGACTGTTGACCCTGGATTATTTGGCCGTCCATGGGTTGGAAGGCTTCCGTCACATATAACAAGCCGGCCTGTGACCTCTACAGCCTGTAATGAATGGGTTGCGGCAGGATATTCCGGTGAAGGCATGGTACACGCTTGGCTGTGCGGAAAGGCATTGGTAACTATGATTCTGTCTCACGAGAAGCAATTGCATGATTTGAAAGACAGCCTATGGATTCCGGAAGGGTTCAAAGCCACCAACGCGCGACTTCAGAAGGCACTGCTCCCTCAAAAGGCAAACTGACTTTCCCGTACTTAGAAAGCTTGGCGCAAAACAATGCAAATGTAAAGCATCTGAACATCCTATAGCACCAGAGCATTGGGCCCTAGGCGTTTGAAAACATCAGACCAAGACGTGTTGGGTTGTGTAGAGCGCCAGGTCTGCTTGAAAACAGACCTCACATCCTCAATCGAAGCAAATCGCATATGATCATATAGCAAGTCAGCCATGTTCATCACCGCCACCTGATCTTCTGCAGACACGGCGTGGCACCCAGCAAGAAAGAGGGGGAAAATGACACAATTTAGGACCTTGGCTTGCCGCGGGATCTCAAAGATGCTCCCGAGGCAGGACTTGACATGCTGCTGCACAAGCGCGTGCCGCGTCGGGAGACAGCAGATGGCCCTGTAGAGATACAGCAGCGCGGCGTGTTGAAAGGCACGGATGAGTGTGAACGCATGCACTGCTTCCATCTCTATGTCCGACAGGTCGCCGGATGAGTCTGAGGACGTGCTCTGGCTGTCACTATCCTCCATCGTCAGGGGCGCGTACACGGGACGGAGGGCGGCTTCGAAGCGGCGGACACGCTCGATGGAGAATTCCTGGGCCATGGTGGTAATAGCCTCGAGATACAGGCTCATGCTCGCCATCTCGCGAAAGACGGATGCGAGTGATACCCTGCCCAGAGGGTCCTTGCTCCACCAGACCGGCCCCTGGTCAATGACGTCCCACACCTCTGGCGGGAAGACGGGAGGTCGTCCACGGATAATCGAGGCTGTCAGGTCCGTGGTGACGAATTCCGAGATCAGCATATGAAGCGGCTCAGGGGCCGTCTCCAGCACAGAATGGATGCCACCTAGGCGCTGGAGAATGGCCAAAACACCGCTGTAGTGGCTGGATGTCGACGCAGTCCTCGAGGTGCAACCTACGTAGCCGTCATCGAAATGCAGCAAGATGACGGCAAACAAGAGTGCCACGAGAGGTCCAGTCCCTTTAACATCGACGCAGCAGCCACCGATCTCGGTCCGCACAGCAGACAGACATTCCAGGCGCCTTTCGCTGAGAGTATTGTTGCCGCTTGAAGCACCGTCTTGCAACCGCCTGTGCGAGTCGGACAGAACACAAGCCGCGAGAAGGACAACGCGGTGTTCCAGGGCGACCGGTGTCGGGGCGGCACATGGGTCCTTGGACGTGGACAGCAGTGGCCAGACGCGCCGATGGAAATAGTCCAGTGCCTGGCGCTCGCACACGTCAAGGGACACAGTGAGATGCACATCGTTCCTGGAGATGCTGCCATACGTAGGCGGCACATGGGCACTCTGCCGCGTGCTCCACCTTATCAGCCGGCTGTTGTAGTCGCAGGTCGCGCCGGCTGCGGCACATCGTCGACAGACTGGCTTGGCAAGGTCGCATTTGACGCGTCGCTTCTTGCAGGGCCAGCAGGAGCCCTTGGCCACACGGATTCTGGTCGCTGCCATGGTATTCAGAGTTTCTCTGTAACCTGGTTACAGGTACTTTGGTCTCTGATTTCTTCTTCGCTCAAAAATTGAACAGAGACTTGCGTTTGATACCAAAATGGAGCGAGATGGTGATTTCTCCGTGCGATTCAAGGTTGCGGCGGGCGTCGATGATGGACGACGTCTGTTGTTGGGGGCACCGCGGTTAGCATCTTGTCCGGGCACTTCCGCAGAGGCGCACCTCTTCGATGTCTAAGAAGCATCATCTCACTTTATCCATAACTACCTGGGAGTCTCTCGACAAGTCAGATGAGGATGGCGGGTGGTATTTCATTGACGGCCCCAGCGTGAGTGCTCGCATGCGGCAGCTTCACGTGGTGAAGACTAAACGGATGGATCTATGAACAAGTATGAAGTGCTTATGTGAGAGATTGGATCTCTTCAAGATTTTCGAAAGCAGCTTTTGGCTGATCACAAGACGTACGACTTCAACTGAAATGGTGAATGAACTGTGTGTGTGTTGGCAAAGACTGAGGCGACTTCGGGAGGAGACAGGACGTTGGTGGGGAAATGACTCTAGACGCGACGACTTGTTCTGGCCCTGACATTATTATATGCAATGGTTGTAGTCGGGTGTAAATGCCAGATCCGGATTAGCTGCCCGCAAGGTGCGGCTGGTGACACGGATCTCCGGGATATCTCGAGTTGCATAGTGCAGATAAGATAGGCAGGGGGTCTGTTAGGATTCACGATAGCATACAATCCTATGCTAATGGAGATTATTGATTGACTTTTGCAGATCATGTGGCCCACGGCGAGGTTGACGACATCCACGTCCGAACAACTTGATCGTGTGGGGCTCTCTGCACACATAATTGACACTGCATATCAGGCATATTCAATCCATACATGCATAGAGTGGATTCAACTATTGGAAATGAGAACAACCACCAGCTCTAGCGTATATCATCCCGTTCACTTCCCCACATCCACTGTAACGCTGCCAAGCTTCATGACCCCCAGATGCATACCCACTAAAGCTTGCTGTCCCTGTTGACGCAGCACGACGCAGTAGGCTCATTGTTAGCCTTCGAGAACGCGTTCTTGGAGGTCTTATCAGCCTCCACAACCGAAGAAGGGACCCAGAGCGCCGGGTTCTTCTTGAAGAAATTGGAAGCCCGGATCATCACACTGACGGGCTCGGCAGGCATGATCGGGAAATCCTCGGTTCGCGGGAAGTGGGTGAGGCCGAACTGGATGTAGCAGACGATGTCCGTGTTCTCGATCGGCTCGTCCCTGGCGGCCCAGTCGACCACCGTCTCGTTGAAAGGGTGGCCGTCGTCGCCGCTGGACTGGCACACGTAGTCGCCGGCGGGGAACAGCTCGTAGTCCTTGTATGGGGTGACCCACAGCGCCTTACGCGCGAACCCGGCCCGCTTCCAAACGGGGCTCCCGGCCTTGGAGAGGATGGTCGGGCAGTTGTTGTTCAAGATCTTGTAGGCAACGGGCTTCTTGGCGACGGTGTTGATGCTGTTGGGGTTGATGATGTCCCAGGATCGGCCCGTCTCATAGCAGTAGTCTGCCGCACCCTCGAGAGCTGTGCGAAGAGGCGTTTTCTTGCAGTAGAAGCCGTTTCCGTACGGGTTTCCAGCTGAACCGAGGGGCTCGTCGGAGGGAACGGCGTCGTTCTGAACTATCGTGTTGTTGGGCCCATCCACCTCAGGATCCACGCGCAGAGAGAAGATGTGCTGGTGGTTGTGGGCATTGATGGACGGCGCGACCTCGGTGCCGTAAGGTGCAGCACTCTCGGTGGGATGCATGCAGTAGGTATTCAACATGCCGGTGAGCTTGATCTCCAGCTTGTAGGTGCCATCCAGGGTAAACGTGTGGTAAAAGCAGTACTCGTAGTTGGCGGCCGTGATGATTTGGGAGATGATGAGCTTCCGGTCGCGGGCTGAGATGACGGTGCCATCACGGTAATCTGTATGCTTATACAGGAGACCGTTGTCCTCCTCGTGGATACAAATGGCATTCTTGAGCACCGCCACCTCTCCTGAACTCACAGCCATGACGGCATCGATGTAATGAATGACACCCTTGCAGTCGCAGCCAAGCTTGAGAGAGTTGGTCATGAGACCGGTACCGTACTCGCCAACGTCAAATGCGTGCTTCCGATGATGAGGTGGGTCCGGGTTACCGTACGGCACCACCATCTCGACCACACTGATGCGGTTGAAGAGGCTGCGTTCGCGGCCTTCAGCCTGGTCATCGATGCGGACATCAGAGAGGACGATGCCCTCGCGATAGTTGAAGCCAATGTGCATCTTCAGTCCGGCCCAGAAGATCTCATTGCCAATCATGCGGAACGATACGCCCTGTGGCTGGGTGATGTCGATGGGCTTGAGCCTGCCCTGCTGGTAGTCGTTGCCGATGAAGGCGGGCATGTAGTTGTGCTCTCCCAGAGGCACCTTGGTGCGCTCGCCATTGACATGGCGAATATCGACAGCCAGAACCTCTTCCTTCTCCGTGTCGACGACAACCGAGAAGTCGAGAGGGTGAGCGTACTGATTATCGCCGGGAGAGTTGCGATAGTAGACAATGCCCTGCTGCAGGCGGCGGTCGGTGCCCCAACGGTGGTCAAAGCCAATGGCCCAAGCATCGATGAAGACCTTTGACATGTCGTGGATGCCGAGTTCGCGGCATGCATCGATCACGCGTGGGTCTTTACGAGCCACGGTCTCGCAGACGTCGAGGTCCTCCAAGGTGAGGGTGGGACTGACGTCCGTGACATCCTTCCAGATCTCGACCTGAGAGCTCTTCAGGTTGACGATAACCTCGGAGACCTGCGAGGAGCCCTTCTCGATCACGATTGCAAAAGCGCGGCGGTCAGGACGGGGTCCGCATCCCGCCTTGAAGGCTGCGTACTCATTCTTCTTCGGGTCGCGAAGAGTGAGGCAGTTGAATTTCAGTGTCCTTGGGCTGGCATGCTCCTTGATGAGCTTGGCAGCCCGCTGAATTTCTTCAATCGATAGCTGATCTATGCGCAGAAAAAGTCAGTCTCGTTGCCTTTGTCTCTGTGCTAGTGGTTTGCAATGTTATCGCTCTGCTTACCGAGAGGATGTGCTGGGCGCTGCGTGGACAGGTCTGGAGCGACGTCGCTGGGCTCTTCCCGCAAGATGGTGTAGCCGGCTATAGAAGAGGTGTCTGCAATCATGATGAGGGCTGTCTGGACTGAGCGACTGTGCCATACGGTGGTTTTCCTGGTTCGACCAAGGTCGAGTTGTGATAGGTTTTTGCAGTGGTGCCAAAAGGGCTGGATGCCGTATTGTGATAGTCTGAAGAAGCTTGTACCAAAGCGTTGAAACTTGAAGCTGAAGAAGGGACGTATTCAACAACAATATTCAGCAGCGTGTGCTAGTGTAGGTACTTATAGACGAAAAACGGCTAATATCTCCAGGCAAACCCAGAATAGTGTCAGGCCATTTTATTGCCGGCTGTCGGAAGTCAATCCATGACAACATTAATCGTATGCAGGCTTAGCTTTTCCTCTTGATACCATGCATCACATCGATTACCAACACGGGCTCCTTCAAACAGCGGACAAGCCTATGGGTACCGATTGTCCAATCAACCTTGATACCGTCAAGTGGGACCCCTTGGGAAAATGGGGCTAGTCTCTCTATCGCCCCTTTGCAGTCGGGGCTTGGGTGTGTAGGCTCGGGATAGAACCGGAGGCGGCCGGGACCGCTGGGCCCCTTGACTCGCACATTTGAGGGACACTTTCCTTGCTGAATTAGGCAAGAAAATCGACCACACAGCGCCGCATGACCTGCCCGTCGATAAGTGCAACCTTCATCATTTTAGTGCCGTACGCCGCGCATCCGGTGGGGCGGACCAGGTCAACAGGGCACTTCCCCACACGCTAGACATGAAGACTGGCAGGGGACGCCCCTGGTTTCAAATGAACCCTGTAGAGTGAGAGGGCGTGATCACGAAGGAAAGTCAGTATGGTCCGAGGCCCTGTAGAGTGACTGCGATGTACTGGTCCTACGTACTACTTGGAAGGTGAAGTCTTTCGACTTGGAATTCTAGCCTGTCAGCCGAGCGGTCTATTGCGTGCCTAGCAGTCACAAAGCCCGTTGCACTGAGGATATCTTATCTGAGAGACTCATGTTTATATGTGTGTGGACTAATGAATGCCTTAGTGGCGATTTGCTCTCTACTCCTTATATTCCTAGTCTGCTGTAACATTACGAGCTATAAAGCTCGCATTTGAAGGACCTTATTTTGTCGTTGAACTCGCCAAAGTCCCGTAGGTTGGCAAGATTAGTCGCTCTTATGAGCAGGACGTCCCCGGAGCAAGATAGTTGCCTGCCAATTATCACAGTTAGCGAGCTCGTCGATACACCAAGAACTGGGAAGCCGCATTCAGGCTGCTTAGTATGGAAACGATGGTCGGACGAACTTGTAAAACCAGCACTGTCGATTGCCCTGGTCATATTTGTCGACAATGATTGATGAAATGGTGTTCTGCCTGTCCGGGGCAACATTCCCTATTTTCGCCTTCTATTAATATTACTCCTGGCAGGTCTATGCGTTTGTTATATGCTGTTTGTACTCACAGCATTTGCCGTCCGCCACGGTCCTGAACTGTTGTTTGCTGCCTTTGAAATCCCAATCATTGAAGAATGTGATTTCGACCCATGGTTCAGCACGCGTCGCGAGGCCGCTCACTTGATTAAGGGTATTTGTGTCCGCGTCTCGCACTTTAGTTATGCCAGCAGAGGCAGTAACCATGAATCCCGTAAATGTGATCAAAGACTTGGAAAGAAGCATTTTGGAGGAGGTACGTAGAAGCACCAAGCAATCAAGGCGGATAGAATGAGTTGTGTTTAAGGGAAAGAATTCTTGATGATTGATGATACCAAGATATTGAAGTTCGTGTTTACCTTTGCTGATATTTATAATATTTCGGTATGTCGGGCCAGCACTGGCTGTGCGGTGTAGAACTAGCCTGCTGCTACTCAAATATAAGACAGTCAACCACTCATTACTCATCCCATTGCAGAAATAGACTAGTCAGGATCATGCTGCATCTGCATTGTCATCAGCTGAAGATGCGGTCAATACGAGAGCAGTCAGCTATTAGTTGGCGGCCTCACGCTTTTCAGCCGCAGGGACTGGGCATTCATATTAAGTCGACAGCGCCGACGTATTTCAGCAAATAGTAGCCTATATCGCAGACCGGATGCAGCCATCTATCTCATAGTTATCAATGCATGCGTCTTATAAAAGTTGAAGCGGGTTACATCCCCACGGTTGCCCAGCATTGTGCGACTAAACAATTTGTCTCATCCCACCTCGCACACACGCGGAGAAAATGACTGAAGCTCCGTGGTACCTACAGATCTTAGGGGGCTATTGCAGTAGTGCACATATGTGTGTGGGAATTTTGGTGGCGTTGTTGCCAAGTGCATCTTCTGAATGGCGGTCAGATAGGCGTTCACTTGGCTTCAGCTGAGTGGCACAATCTGGAATCACTGTTATCCGTTTTGGGTGAGCTACCAATGGGGTCTCAGCTAACCGAACCATTCAATTAGGGTTAGAAAACAGCTGGCACAGGTAATTCAGTCATCTTTGCTCTATAAATATACACTTATTACACATAGAATATCCTGCGTGGTTGCTATAGTCAAAGCCTATGTGCTATTGCGAGGAGTGTGGTAGGAGACTGATCACTCAAAGAGTGACTAATGAGATTTGAGGAGTAACTAGAGGGGCGAAACAAAAGTCAAGGTATATTCTGAAGCTACGGCAATATCATATCTTCGCAGGCACTGTCGGTGAAAGAACCAGTTCTGCATTCTGCGCCTCGATGATTCGCTCCGCTGCATCGTGCGTGGCAAGATACGTGTGACGCCCCTTCAAAGCCCAAAAGCATAAAGTGACAACCAGCATGACTCCAAAAACAGCCACGGCATAGTTCATATCGGCGGGTGCCGGATCGGGAGCCGTGGGAAAGAAGAAGAATGTGCTCGTAATTGTGCAGTAGATGATGGATATCCAGTTGATCACAGGGCCAAATCGGCCCAAAGTGAATTCCCCAGGCGGAAGCCTATCACGCCCGACAAGGAGTAGTGTAAGGATGGGCATGGCATAGGAGATTGTCAAGGCAACCGTGCTGACACTCAGAATAGCCTCGAGCACCGTGTTGGCAAAGATATACAGCACGCTGACAAGCCCAATAATCCCTCCCTGGAGCCACAAGGCGCGCACTGGCACCTTCCAGGTGTCGTTGACGTTGGAAAAGTAAGAGCTCCAAGGCAGGCCGCCGTCCCGAGCGAACCCCCAAGTCAGGCGGGAGGACGTCGTAACAATGCTCACGGCCTGGCCCATTCCATTGAAGATGAACAGGGACAGAAGAACCGCGGCACCTTGCAGCCCAACGGCCCCTCTCACCAGGTCCATGAATGGGAGGCCAGTTGGGGGATCCAGGACGGTATCGAGATCCTGGATGCAGAAGAGACATGCCACCATGAAGATGAACCCCGTCACGGCTCCTAGGACGACTGAGAGCCAAATGACGCGCGGGATATTTTTCCTTGGCGCGGGAATTTCCTCCGCGAGATGCACAGCCGAGTCAAAGGCAGTGAGACCATATGCAGCCTGGACCAGACCGGTGAACCAGGCAACACCATCTCCCCAGCCGGTCTGATTGATCCACCGACCAAAGACGAATGACGCGGGTTGAAATTCCAAGTCGGGTCTTACACCGACTGATATGAGGAGCGCGAGGCAAAATATAAAAAAGAGCCCGATGAAGCAGATTCCCACGAAGTTGTTGAAGGCTGGTAGGATAAAGTCTCGACGACAGGCCACCAGGTTGACCACGGTCACCAGAAGGGTGATGCCGAGGTAGAGCAAGAAGTTGACCCAACCAACGCCAGCAGTGGCCCAGTCTTGAACAAAGAGAACTTTCATGCTGAGGATGAAGTTCGTCATGAACGCGAGCTGCGAGGCTGAAAGCGTCCACCAGCCAAAAGTATTGATCCAGGCGCAGAGATACGACGCGAAGCGACCGAACGGGCCAGGGCACAGCCGGTATACCCAGTAGGCCTGCCCAAGGGCCGTGGGCATGCTGCTGCAGAGCTCGCCGAGCGAGACAGCGACACAGATGTTGCAGGCCATCACCAGCACGAGGCCCCAGAGGATCGAGATGGGCCCGCCGCTCGTCAGCCCGCTGGAGAGCCCTTGCGCGAAAGTCGACCAGGTGCCCAGTACGGATATGGCCAGAAAGAGCATGCTCGTCGTGCTGAACTTCCGCGACAGGGCCTGCTCGTGGCCGAGATATGTGAGTTCTCGCGCATCTTGAAGGGCCTGGTCATTGGCCTCGATATGGTCTGGGGGTGCGTTTGATTCCGAGTCGTTCGCCATCGATTGTGTTGTTCGTAGGTTGTCGAGATTAGGATTCGGTTTTCCCGGGGATCTTTGTCTTGAATATTTGATCTAGTCTCTTGCAGACGAGAACGCAGGTCGTATTGTTCTTTATTTGTGAGATGGTACGCTCGCAGAGGCTCTGCTGGAACTAATTATATAGCAGACTGCACTAGAAGGGCACCAAAATCGCGCTCCAAGGGCGTGGTACAAGTGCATGCTCGCGAGCGTCTTTTCTCTAATCCGGAAGACCCAATTGAATGCCACCGGCTGACGTCCTTCGCCAAAGCAGCCTTGCCCTGTCTATCTCCAAGTTCCGGTCATTATCAGCCACGACTCATTGATTGAGATTACAGCATTCATGGATGTCGCTGGTAGACCCCGGATCGCAGATAGTCTCGCGATAAATTTCATTACGTACGAGTGGGTGTGGTGAAAAGATCCGAATCGCGGGGTAGAACCCACAGGCGCCGCAGCGCGTCTTAGATCGCCAAGGTGCCAGGATACAGTGACCACCAACCTGGATTTGGCCCATTTTCTTTCCCTTTTCAGCTCCTGACACCCGTAACAACGGGAGCATGGCGACGAACCGGCACGATCCCAGTCTAGCTTTGTTGAGCCAGGGGCGACGCCGGGAGGGTGGAGTCGCCGAGGTGTCCGTCAACGAGTCAGAGCAGCTTCTCATGCACCATAAGCGAGGGAGATAGCAGCTTGGTCAATTTTCTTTCCTGTTTGGTAAGACCGAAGCCTCCTCGTGATGCCCTCGCATCCACCATTGAGTGCATCGCAGGCTATGGCTCGGATTCGACCCCAAGGTTCCGATCTTACCAACGTTGACTTACCTTATTAGTGGTGAGCGGATTTGAGCGATTGAGCGGTCTCCATTGGTATAAATGGGGCTGCATAATTAGTCATGAAAAGGTGCGCAGTCTGAAAATGGGTGCACCAAAATCCGGATTGATGATCGAGGCATGCAATGGTCTACTAAACTTCACACAAGGACACCTTTCTTCTTGATAAAAAGATTCTAGTTGGTATCACTGTACGGAAGTGAATTAATTTTTTTTAACTTCACCAAACCATCAAGCGCTCATTTCCATGGCCTCAGTCGAGCTCACGGCGCCTAATGGGCGAACGTATCTCCAGCCAACAGGACTATTCATTAACAACGAATGGGTCCAGTCATCAGACGGAGGCAAGATTGCCAGTGTCAACCCTACGTACGCTTCCATCCGTCTTCCCCAAATACACCAAGTCTGCAGCTGACACGGGTCTGATCCAGTAACGCCAAAGAGATCATTTCAGTCGAAGCGGCCACAGGTGAAGATGTCGACAAGGCCGTGCGAGCAGCCCGAGCAGCCCTGAACCACACGAGCTGGCGAGACTTGCCCGCCACGGACCGTGGCAAGCTCATGAGCCGCCTGGCTGAGCTTATGGAGCAACACCGAGAGACATTAGCCACAATCGAGACTTGGGATAATGGAAAGCCGTACTCGGTATCGTTCAACGAGGATCTCACAGAGGCCATTGAAACGTTGAAGTACTATGCTGGCTTTGCGGATAAGGTGTTTGGCCAAGTGATAGAGACAACTCCCGATAAACTTGCCTACACCGTTCGTGAACCGGTCGGAGTGTGTGGCCAGATTATACCGTCAGTCACTTTTTTCTTCCGGCGGCGTCGTACCCCCCAGTCTACAGCTGTCCCCTAAAGAACGCTTGAGATGACACACGAGATGATTGGTCATACTGACGGGTGAGACAGATGGAACTACCCCTTGGCAATGGCGGCGTGGAAACTTGGCCCAGCTTTGGCCTGCGGCAACACCGTGATACTCAAGCCTGCGGAGCAGACCCCGTTATCCATTCTCTATTTTGCAAACCTCGTGGCGGAAGTCGGCTTTCCACCCGGTGTTGTAAACATCGTCAATGGCCTTGGCTCCGTTACAGGTGCAGCACTGGCCACCCATCCAGACGTCGACAAGATCGCGTTCACTGGCTCTACGAGCACGGCAAGACACATAATGAAAATGGCGAGCCACAATCTGAAGAACATCACCCTTGAGACAGGTGGCAAGAGCCCATTGATCGTGTTTGAGGATGCTGATCTGGACCTGGCAGTCTACTGGGCTCATGCAGGTATCATGTCAAATCAAGGCCAGGTTTGCAGCGCAACCTCAAGAATTCTGGTTCAGGACGCTGTGTACGATGAGTTCCTGGCGAAGTTTCGAGAACAGGTGAAGAAGATCTCCAAAGTGGGCGACCCCTTCGACGATAGTACGTTCCAAGGTCCCCAGGTCTCGAAGGCCCAGCTCGACAGAGTCCTCGCCTATGCCAAGATCGGGGAGCAAGAAGGAGCCAAGTTGGAGCTCGGGGGCCAGCCTTTCAATCCGGATGGTAATGGCTACTTCGTCGAACCCACCGTCTTCACCAATGTTTCCCCTCAGATGAGGATTTTCCAGGAGGAGGTGTTCGGCCCGTTTGTTGTCATCAGCCGTTTTAAAACTGAAGAAGAAGCCCTAGCCCTGGCTAACGGCACTCAGTACGGCCTGGGCAGCGCGCTTTTCACAAAAGACCTGACACAAGCGCATACGGTAGCGAAGAAGATCCAGGCTGGCACGGTCTGGATCAACTCAAGCAACGATAGTGACTGGCGGATTCCCTTTGGTGGAGTGAAGCAAAGCGGTATCGGCAGAGAATTGGTTGAAGCTGGCCTTGCTGCCTATTCAAATATCAAAGCTATTCATGTAAATCTAGCTACGCCGTCAAAGTTGTAGAAATAATGGCCTTGGAATCTCGATTAAGTCATTCAGTCTACTTTTATTCCGTCACCTATTCAATACCTACTGCACGGTTATTAGGGTAAAGAGGCTCTCTTTTCTTATAATCTTAAAAACCTAGCTTTACTATATATATTAAAATATAAACTAAAAGATTAGTAATTTATACTTATAAGGAAAAGAGTATAACTTTACCTTATTAAATAACCTCTAAGGCTTTTATAAAATATCCTCCTATAGAATAATATCCTATAAGATAACTTATTATAGAATAACTTCTTATAATATAACCTCTTATAAGATAACCTCCTATTAGATAACCTTCTATAGGATAACCTTTTATAGGATAACCTTCTATAAGATAACCTCCTAAAGGATAGCCTCCTATTAGATAACCTCCTATAGGATAACCTTATATAGGATAGCCTCCTATCGGATAACCTCTTATAATTTACTATAACTTAGAATCTAGTATTTATTAAACCTTACTATTATTTATATCACTGTTTTTAATATAAGTATACTTAAAAAGCCTTATTACTAGGAGCTAGATATTATTACTATAATCCTCTTACTTCTAGATTATATCTATCTACTTAATAATATAGTTACGCTCTCTACTACTATTATTATACTTCCTCTTTAGCTCCTTAGCCCTAGTATCTCTTCCTAATAATATCTCTAGACTATCTATAGCTTATTAGTAATTAGTATAGTCCCTCTTACCTTACTAAATTAGTATAGTTATATATCTTATAATAGCTCTATACTTAAAATCTTTGAGAAGTCTTGAATCTATAATGATTTAAATGTGTTTGTACTTAGTTGGCTAGTAGGAGGAAGAGGGAAAAGGAGGAAGTTAGGTCTTAGGATGGAGCTAGTGCCTTTAACCTATCCTACGAAGGGACTCCCTAGCTAGTGGTCCGCTAACGCACGAAGGGGCTTAGCTCCTAATAGCGCTCGATAGCTCCTAGGGCTACCTATAAGCCTCGAGCATATAGCTAGTACCCTAAAGATTTACTTATAAGGCTAAAGTACTAGAGCCCTAGGTATCTAATAAACTACTATAAATACTAGGCTAAGACTAGTAGCTATTAGATTATAGCCTAAATTAATCTCTACTAATAATTAGTAGATTAAGGGAATATAAATCTCCTTTATTAAATATTAAAATAAATTAAGTATACTTAGAGACTCTCTATATCTATATCCTTTACTATAACCTATACTAACTTAACTTTTATTTATATTATTATCCTTCTATTTATATTCTATATATAGTATACTTAAGATTAGTTATAATAGTATAATTCTATCCTTTCCTTAGCCTTTTAAAGGAATTATAAGATTAAATTTAAAATATAGTAATTTATAATAATAATCTAGCTATTTACTCCTTTACTATCTATAGTACCTATAAAGACTTTAAATCTATTATTAACCTAGCTAAGAAGGTCTATACTATATAATCCTCTAATAATATATACTACTTTATTAACTTTATAGCTCCTTAATACTAAGTAAATAGGTAACTTTTATAGATAGAAAGGAATATCTCTATATATCTAATAAACTTAGGCTTATAAACTACTTACTTTAAGTCTTATAATAGGATACTATAGTATTTTAAACCTTTAGAAATTAGCCTATAGGCCTTACCTTAATATAAGCTATTAAATATATATATAATTTAGAATATAGGTAATAAGCTTATAGCTTTAATAAATATAGAGTTTATCTATAATAATAGTAAGTATTAAATCCTAATATTATAACCTTTAATAGATTTAATTATTCTTTAACTACCTAAAAACTCTAGTATCTTATAGGATAGTCTTATATATTAGGAAGGGATTTAACACTTCCCCTTATTTAGGTAGTATACTACTAGTAACGAAGGGCACTAGATTTCATTAGATATTAAAAATATTATACTTAAATATAACCTAGTATAGGTGAAATTTAAAACCTAAAACTAATTCTAGTTATATATAAATACTACTTTTAGCTTTAATAATATTAATAATTTATATAGCTTTAAAAAGTTTTAGATTATTAACTATAATCTAAAGTATAAATTTAAAGCTAAGTTTACTTATAGTAATTAGTAGACTTTTCACACTAGTAGATTAATATTTATTAAAGTTAATTTAGTAAATAAAGAATAATATTACTACTCTAAAGAAAGCCCTTATCCTTTAGAAGATTATAAAAAGAGAGATATAAAGTATTTAGTATATACTCTAGTAGAAGACTTATAAAATTTTATTAAGTTAGAAAATAATAATAAGTATAAGTATAATTAGCTCTATATTTATATAGGAGCTAATATTAGAGTTTTTACTTATATAGACCTAGAGTTAAAGTTAGATTTACTAATATAAGGGGAATAGTATAGCTTCTTAAAATAAATATTTAAAGCTATACTATATTAGGATTTATAATTAAAAGCTTTAAACCTACTTAATTAGGTAACTACTTAAATCTAAAATTATTAATTGGATTTAATATAATATTTAAGAAGGACTAATATTTTTATTACTAGTTAAGAGAGATATTATATTTTTTTTTATTAGATAGGACTTATGTAATTAGTTATTATAATTACTATACTCTTAATTAATTTAGACTATATTAATACCTATTCTCTTTATAAATAATATTTAAGGTTATTTAATAGTATAATAAAGTTTTAAAAGATAAAATATAACTAGTGAAAGAAGATTTATAATAAAGGATAGTATTTAAAAGAAGTTTAATAATTAGAAGAAAATCTCTTATAATAATGTAGTGGTTTTTATAAAAAGGATAGAGAAGATATATTTATGTGTGAATGTAGGTGTAGGGCGATTTGAATTAGGGGTGGGTCGGAATTCGGGCTGGGAAGGTTATATAGGGTCCTTGTAGGCGTCGAAAAGGATACGTAAATTGAACGGCTGTAGAAGGAAATGAAGAAAAAGCATTTATGTCGCCAAGGAATACTTGCACCTTCGTGTGGATAATCAACGGCACAGCTTTAAGGAATGTGGTTCAGTTGGATTAAGTACCTAGGTACAGCACAGAAATGTGATTCTGCGCAATGGATTTTCTCGCCCCCCCCCCCTCGTTCACAGCATCCTCGCGTGAACTGACCTAGCAATCATCATTGCTTCAAATCGTCGCACTGCAACATGTCCACAGGCGGACAGCCGCTCATCTACCCCAGCCCTGTCTTTCACTGGCCTCCATCAGTGGTCCTCTCATCGGTAGTCCCATCTTTCGAGAGACTTCCAGTAAAGTATTGTCCAAAGACTCGGTCTTCGATATCCATCTGCTTCCAGGATTTACCCAGGCGCTTGCTGTCCTGTCTGCGGAAATAGACCCGTTTGCAGAGCTTCCAAGTCTCAACACCAGCGAAGAACAGAATCGCGGCGACGAAGACGATCGCCCATTCCCAACTGATCGGCTTGTGCTTCAAGACGACGGTGTTTAGGACGGGGATGTAAATCAAAGGGAACAGGGTAACGACGCCGAACATGATAGCCCAGAAGAGGAATTGGTTCCTCCAGACATCGTAACACCACTGCGTCAGATAGCGCTTCGAACCGGGTTGCATACGGAAGAAAGACCGTCTAGTGTCAATCATCTCCCATGCGAGGAACAGAGCAAACCATGTCAGACACGCAAACGTGGTCGCTCTGGCACGGAAGACCAGGTCGCAGGACTCAGAGTACCTGTCGTTACACTGATCGCCAAGTTCACCGTTGCCAAAACCGAATACCACAAGTACGAAACTCGCCAGACATAGCAGAGTAATCCAGAGGCCGTAGACCACCATATCTGTGAGAAACTCGGTGGTGAATATGCCGGCCTTGAGCGAGCGAGGTGGCCGCTGGAGGATGTCGGGAACGGCACGCTCGAACCCGAGACCCATATCAGGCAGACCCGATGTGGCCATGATGATCCAGACAACCTGAACAGGGGCGAGGGGGAAAACGGACAGCCCAGACCTGTCCTTGAAGGCGAGGCCAACAAGAAGTGTACCGGCCTGCGCAACATTTTCAGCCAGCACATGGAGAACAAACTTTGAGATGTTGTCGAAGATGCGACGCCCTTCTTCGATGGCTGCGAGGATAGACGCAAAGTTGTCGTCAGAAAGAACAATGTCCGACGCGTCCTTTGCAACATCAGAGCCAGAGATACCCATCGCGATACCGACATCAGCACGGCGGAGAGAAGGAGAATCGTTGACGCCGTCGCCGGTCATTGCACAGAACCGTCCGCGGCGGTGAAGGGCCTCGATCATGCGGACCTTGGTGCTCGGAGCACATCTTGCGATGACCAGGGGCAGCACAGGGAGGTCGTCCACCTCGTCGTCGCTGAGGGCGTCGAACTGCATCGCGGTCATGACCAACGAGTTCGCAACGTCGTTTGCGATGAGGTGCATCTTGGAAGGCAGGATCCCGACTTCGATGGCGATGGCTTTGGCGGTCTCGGGGTGGTCGCCGGTCAACATGTGAACCTCGATGCCAGCGGCGTGGCACTGTCTGACGGCGGGGGCAGATTCGGGACGGGGTGGGTCGTAGAGCCCGACGAGGCCGCGGAAGACAAGATCACACTCGACGGCAGCCCTGTCGACCCCGGTCTCCTCGTCGACCTTGACCTCGCCGGACATGGGCTTGCTGGCGAGGGCGAGGACACGCAGGCCGAGGCTGGCCAGTGCTTGCATGTTCTTTAGGATCTCGTCGCGGAAGTCTGCGATGTCAACGAGGTTGCCGGAGCTGTCAGGGGCGTATGTCGTGCAACTTTCAATGACGCGCTCGACAGCGCCTTTGGTCATGGCCTGGTGAGAGCCCTCCTTGTTCTTCATGACAACTGACATACGCTTAACGTCCGAATCGAAAGGCAGCTCGGCAACGTCCATCCACTCGGACTTTTCATCACCGGTCAGGGCAAGACGGTCCCAGCCGAAGCGACGAGCCAGAACCTGGATGGCGATTTCGGTAGGGTCGCCACGGGCCTCCCAGGCGCCTTCGTTGTTCTTGCTGACGATGGCGAGGTTGGCTAGGCAGGCGACATTGAGGAAGTCGGAGAGACAAGAGCCAGCGTCAGGTCCGGAAGCGTATTCGTCGGGCTTAATGATGGACCCACAATCTTCTCCGCCGTTTTTGAGGTTGATAGCGCGGGGCGCCGACTTGTGGTGACGAACATCTCCAGCCGTGGGATCGAAAGGCGAGGAAGAGTTTTCGACTGTGAAGGTACCCTTTGACGGAACCCAGGCACCCCTCGCAACCATCTTCCCCTGCGTGAGAGTTCCCGTCTTGTCAGAACAAATGTCTGTAACTGCACCCAAAGCCTCAAGGGACTTCAAGTTACGAACAACAACATTTCTCTTGACCATTCGCTTAGTGCCAGCAGCCATAGTGATGGTCAGAACAACTACCAAGCTAGCTGGGATCATCGACAGGCCCGTAGCCACGGCGTAGATGATAACATCCTGGGAGGTGACAAACTCATTGGCACCCAGGACGATGATCGCGCAGACAACAGCAATGAAGAAGAGCAGAACGGCAAGCTTGGACAGCTTCCTCTGGAGGGGTGTTCCAACGTTGAGACCCAGGAAGCGGCCGACGGCATCGGTAACGGTCAAGACGTAGGCCTCGAGATAACGATGGGGCTTCGGACGCGCTTCAGGATCCTTGCGGGTCTTCTTGGGCTCGCGGATCTTTGTCTCCTTCTGCCGGAGCTGAGAGGCAATGGCGCCAATTTCGGTGCACGGTCCAGTAGCGAAAACGATGCCTTTGGCCCGGCCCTTTGTGACATTCGAGGAGCTGTATGCCACATTGAGACGGTCACCGGGGCCAGTTGCCACCTCGAAGGTAATGTCTTCCTTCTTGCGGACCGGAAGAGATTCACCGGTCAAGAGGGCCTCGTCAGTCTCAAAGTTGACCGGCTCGAAGACACTGTTTGCGCCTTGTCAGCTCATATGCCCACATCACACGTAAGGACGCACCTGAACTTACCGAACGTCGGCCGGAATAGTGTCGCCCGTCTTGAGCTCAACGAGGTCTCCAGGAACCAGGTCGGAAGAAGCCACTGTTTGAGGCTGTCCGTTGCGTACGACATTGGCAGTGGGTGAGCTCAGTGATCGAAGTGAGTCCATGGTCTTGGCGGCGGAATACTCCTGGAAGAAACCAACAACGATGTTGAGGGCGATGACACCCGCAACAACGCCGCCCTCGATCCACGACTTGATGCCGAAACTGACAGCCATGGCTAGAATCAGAACAAGAGTCATAGCATTGGCAACCTGGGCGATTAGTATGCGTACGGGGGAAACCTTTTGGGCCTCCCCAAGGTCGTTCTTACCATACTCCGCGAGTCGTTTCTGTGCTTCATCGTCGGAAAGGCCGTTGGATGGATCCGCCTTTAGTTGCTCGACCACTTCAGCCACGGTGAGACAATGAGCAGGTTGCGTCATTGGGCGGTTGGACTGCCCGCTGACGTGCCCCTCGGAGTCAAACTGGTTGGCCTTCTCGGAGCCCATGATAGGATTGAGATACCCTCTTGACTTGGCTGGCGAACTGGCCCTTTGGAGTCTAGGGACTGGTGCTGGGATGCAGCAAGTTATTGGTAGATGGTTGATGAAAAGCCCTGGGTGTCGGTATTCTCAATCTATCTCGGGGTAGTGGTGAGCTGTCGCATGTATGCGGAAGCACAGACGACAACGCGGAGTAGGTCCTGAACAGTAGCAAACTCCATAAGAGTGGCAGGTGTAGTCCAACGGATAGACGGGTGCCTCTTTGGCGGAGGAGGTTGAGGCCGGAGGCAAAACGTAGTAGTTACGGCAAAACGTAGTACGGGAACTTTAGCAATCAAGACGATTGAAGTCGAATAGGGTGGGATGGTTGATCCGATAGTGATGTCCTAGTTGAGGATGTGAAGACGAATCAGATAGATTCCCAAAAAGGTGTGATGCAGTGAAACGAATAGAAGTGTTTGCAGAAAGGAGCATGGGGGGCTTTGTTGACTTTTGTACACAGCCTAGACCGCTTCGCCAAGAAGACCAAGAATTCCCAAGGATTGGCATTGCACTAGAGCGATTCAAATTGTTGGCACTGTGAAGTGACTGATATTTTTTTCCTTACATAACCATGATAAGGGGATTGTGACGTAAGTGTGCTGGAATCCCGCTCCACAGTGCTTTGTGCTCTGTCAAATTCTTGACAACCGTATCAGATCTTTCGTGAGACGCTTAGCAGCAGAGCCACAGTTCTTAGCTGTACGCTGGCAAATCAGAAGCAAAACAAGAGACACATTTAACAGGACCACAAACAGCCTTGGATTCCAAACACAACATCTCGTGGGAACATACAAATCTAATTAGACCGATAAAGCACCCATGCCTTGGAATTCTCTTCTTGGCAACATTGGCTCTGTTGAAGAACATCTGGATAGAGTATGCTGTCATAACCACAGGTGGCGCTGTTAGAGGCAGTGGCCACTTTTTGGTCCAAGCCAGTGGTGACTCTTCCCAGGTGCCGGCATCCGGCTTGGCTTGGCTGCATCTGGGCAGTCGGCAGGTCCGAGTGAGCCACCCGCCCCAGTGTTGACTAATCCCAAGTTACCTAGGTACCCAACCCTCGTAGGCCCAGGACTCGATCCTCCCGGTCCACGGCCATGCCATCTCTGGTTGCCCACGATGGTTGACGGTGAGGTTGCCACACTGAGAACCAACACTCAAGCTTTTCAGATAAGGCAGTGCACCCAACGTGATGTTGGCTGCAAGCTCGGTCGTCTCCGCGTCGTCCTGCCTGACCCATCGATAGATTTCTCTCCCGTAAGGACCGTCGTATGCGTTACCGCAGAACGGCCCTCCATCGAAACCCAGGTCTAGCTCACGGGAAGCAGGGAGGCTGAGTTTTTCCAGGTTTGGAAATTGGCTGAGGAGGCGGAGAAATGTCTGGCAGGCTGAGGTCAGCAAATGAACCATCAATCTGCGAGTGTCTGCACCCGGACAATGTCGCATCACCTTCAGTGTTTGTGCGTGGTGATTTCCAGAGTATGAATATATGCCTTGTTCATCCCACACAAAGTCATGACTTGCACCAACGCGTCTCAACTCGCCTTCCATGTGCAATCCCGTGATATTTGGTGTCGTGTCGAGGATAGCTACCAAGTAGTGTCAGTAGTATTCGAGCGTGTAAACACGTCGAGGCTGAGAACGTCGCCTCACCCTTCACCATGTCTGTTGTCCACCAGTCCCACAACATCGAAAGATGCCACTCCTTGAGATTTTTCAGTCCCGTTGATGCTTTGATCAGTGCGAAAAGGTTGGCCTCGCGAGATGGAGATGGGTACCGCCAGCTCCAGTGACGGTAATAGCCACCCGCCTCGATTACCTCCAAATTAGGACATATTGAGACAAGATAGTGACTCCCTGCACCTGGTCGAAGATGCTTGACGCTCGGGAGCACTAGGCCCTTCCCTACAAAAGCTGGCTCGAATGCTCGCGTTGCCTCGCTGCTGATGCCCCAGTCGAGGGTCTCCAGATGGCTCATCTGGGCGAGTACGTCGGAGAATAGTTCTGTGAGCCCGGATGATGGTGTCGTATACTTGTCCTCAGCGACATATAGGTCGACATGCAGGTTCCGCACGGCCAGCAGAGCAGCCTTACAGTCTGCCATTTCCTGCAGCCGGTCATGGGCATTAGACCAGCCTACATATAGGCTCGGCCGATAGATGCCATTTTCGACATTTCTCTTGATGGAGAGGTTGGTGAACAGATCCGAGGGGGGTGTATGTGTAGAAAGAGGTGCTGTCCAGAGGCTGGAGTCTGGGTCACAAAGTTCTTGACCAATGTTTGGGTAGCGAGAGAGCCATGCTTCGTTTGCTATGAGCCAGGGGTGGTTTATGTCGAGGATAAATTGAGGGACGATAGATGAAGATGATTTATGTTTTGCAAAGATGCTCTGGACGAGACTCAGTGTAGAAGCGTATGGATTCCAAGCAGATGCAGCGCCCGCAAGCAGAAGAAACGACCCGAGAAAGGAGATGGGCTTCATAATACCGTTCTGCTTGCCCTTACTCATAGCGCTTCAAGATGTACCCTAGGGCAGTGACAAATAATAAGCTCATGTCTCTTTCAGGCCCTCAATACATATAGCCTAGTAAATTAAATTTGATCACGCCATGGTGTTAAGGTTGTCGCTAAGGACAGGTGGTCAGTACAAGAAATGGCTGCCTGGCCATGCAGCCGGTCATCACTGCCCAAGTGGTTATTCCCGCCAGGTTACCGGACACAAATCTACCCATTCCTCATGATGAATAAAATCTCCGCATTACTAACGTTCTGAAAAGTCGAGGCCACGTAATATATATGAAAGGCTCTGCTCGGGTGTCCGCTACCCGGCCACGGTATGTCTCCCAACCTCGTCTGAAGCATCCTCCCATGGGATACCCTCCTATTTTCCATGTCACAACCTCCTACAGGACAACTTCCTACAGGTTAACCTCCTATAGGATAACCTCTTTAAGGATAGCATCTTACAAGATGACCTCGTTCGGATTCATGCTCAATGGAAAGTCTTCTGTAAGATAATCTTCTGGAGGATGACCTCTTGCGGGACAGCCTCCCTATGTGCCGCCCTCCTTCGCCCTTCGCGCCTACAGGCCCCCTTCTATTAGATACCTCTGTTTCTTGAACGCCTGAATCGTACATTCAGTCTATTGTTTTACCTGCAAGCTGTACGTTCAAACTACCATGGTTTTGTTTCTTTTCAGCGTACAGCCGAAGCCACCCTGGGCATACACAGCGTCTTCATACAGTGGTAAACACTCAAGACCTGTGATGTTTTTGACCATTTCCTGACAAATAAACATTAGCAAGTGATACCGTTTAAACCATATTTCCCAGCTACTCACAGCCATATTAGATTAGATAGTCTAATAAGTAGCACTTATATTAGCCGGATAAAATAGTAGAATAAACACTCTACTATCACTAGAGACTACTTACCTAGAGCTTAGCCTAGAGGTTCTATTTTTAAAAAGAGGTTAGTTAGCTAGCTTTCTATATTAATACAAGATCCTAGAATACTTATACAGTAGCATTTAATTATTCTCTAAATAATATTAGTAATAGAAGAGTAGATAAAGATTTATTTAAATACTAGTATATATATAGTAAGCTTCTTTTTCTTAGCTTAAAGGAAAGTAAGTTTATATCTATATATAAAAAGTAAGGTAGTAGTAATTACTTATAGTAATATAAAGCTTAAGATACTATTAGTAGAGTAAGTTAAGTTAACTTTAGTTATATATTAGTAATATACTAAGATATTAGCTTAATACCTTAAAAGTATTATTTAATATAATAGAGCTTCTATTTAAGTTATATATTAAATAGTTAGGTGCTTACCTCCTTTATACCCTTAGCCTAGAATATTTTAGTTAGTATTTTTTAAGTAATATATTATATATTTTCTTACTATACTAGTTTACTTATTCTCTATAACTTTCTATTAAATATTTAGTTAATATTCTTAGTTAAGGTTCTAATTAATAAAGGACTATATAAAGAGGAATATATAGGGTACTTTACCTTAAGCTTATCCTTATATAAGTATAATTAGTATATAATATATTAGGAGCTAATATAATACTAATATAAGTTATTATTTCCCTATAAGATAAAATAGTATTAATACTCTTTAAAATTACTATTAGACTATATTAAATTAGTAAGGCTATTTAGAATTAATATACCTAGGCTCTTTTTTTCTAAGCTAGGCTCTATTAATATAAATATTAGATTATTTCTAGCTAATATATATTACTTATCTATAAATACTTATAATATACTTTCTAACTAAGTAGCTAACTCTACTATAGTTATAATATTTCTAAACTATAATATTAATATATATACTATTTATAACTAATTATAGAGCCTTATATAATATTTATCTAACTTCTATTTTAAAATACTAGTTAGTATATACTTTAATAATATCTAGGGATATCTAAGTAGAAAGATAAGATATAAATAGTAAATAGGGAAACTTACTAAGGTATATACTAGTATAGTATAGCCTTTACTACTATATTTATACTACTAAAATAATTAGTTATAAAGTAATATATATATAAATAATAATAGTAATAAGAGCCTATAGGTTAGTTATTCTATTTATATAGTTAGCTTAAGTACTATAGAACTAGTTACTATATTTAGCTAGAGATAATTACATATAGTATAACAACTTACTATTTTAGTGTATTTTCTACTAGGAAGCACAGTGACTAGCTGTTGGGTTATTCCTGATAATATATAGTTTCGTTGTCGCAGGGGAAGATGTTGTCGGACGGCACGCTGACGGCCTCGGTCGGCCTCACGTGCATCTGCCAGTGAGAGCGCGTATAGTCATCGCAGAACACTATCAAGTACCTTGGATACCTAAGGCTGACCATTAGCTTAAGCTCTAGCTAGTAGGTATAGCCAGAGGTGTAGATCGGCATGTTCTTAGTTATAATAGTAGTGTAGAAGTGATATAATATAGGGTAGATAACTTTACTGGTGGTGTTCTTATTGCCCAGGATCACGGCAGTGGAGAAGAGGAGGGCGTTGCCAGAGTGTAGCTGGATATGCTGGTGGTTGATGTAGGATATGTGGTGTGGGAGGGAGAGAGACGACTTCGGGAATGCTAAACGTATTCGATGGCGGTGTGTGTTGTCAACTGGTTGCAAACGGAGATATACGGCGCAGATGTGATTGCGGATGGATTGTCTTTGGGTGAGGCCAGGGAAGTGAAAAAACATTGAAGGGAGGGAATTTTCTATGAGGCGGCTGCTGACGCGGGGAGTTGACACGTCCCCACGACCCGAGTTGGAAGCCCCCGGACGCACCTTCCATCACCCATTGCACGCAACAAATGACGGCAACTCGGTAGCTCGAGCAAGACATTACATTATACGCATGAAACTCCTCAATCGTGGGATCTTCAGCCTACAATGAGATGGTTGGATCTGGACAAGCTGGATAATCTGTTTTGGCCCCCGTCGAGGGCTCTCAACACTGGGATGCAGGAAGCTTGAGGCCCTCGAAACTGATTTTTTGGTCTCGTCCACTCGGTCATAAAGATCCTTGGGTCTTTGCATTGGCAAGAATATCCTATCAACCACCGATACTTCAGTCGTTCTGGATCGTGTCAGCGAGCCTGCCGTCCATGGCACCTTGGAGGAACTCGCCCGCCCGACCGTGCGACATCGCGGGCAAAAGGCTGAAGCTGCAGGCTCAGCTATTTCGCTGCATTCCTATTTGATCCGTCATCGCACAAAGGCCCTATATTATAGCCCGTCTGTGCATTCCCAAACCCACGTGCTGCATCAAAATTGAGGTTTAGGTAACGGACGCAGGGAAAACCCAGTCGTTCCAGGTTACTTAGTATGAAAGCCTCCAGGAGGAAGAGACATCTCTGATAGGCCAAAGACGGTAAACGAAATACCTATAAGAGTCTATGGGATCAATCTTATGCCAGCTTAAGTGTTTACGTATAAACATGGGTAAAGTAAGCTTGCCCTCTACTTCGTGCTACATGATCTCATCAATTTTATCACCTTTGAATACAATTAACAACGTGCCCTGAAACGAAAGTGGTATTGGTAATTGACTAGCAAATCCAAAAACTCATAAAACTTCGCGGCGTCTTCTGCGGAAGAACTCGCAGTAGCGTTCCCTTGGCATTCATATCCTCCAAATGGCGATCGGTGTTTAAAGAAATTGAAGTTCCTGACTCCAATAGCTCCAAAACTTTGATGGCTCATGCGGCAGACCCGAATTCCGACTACCTGTCTCGTCTTTGAAATGATCGGAGCCGCCACTAGTAGCCCTCGCCTTATCTCCTCTCCCGGTTCCTCTCGTTTCTGCGTTGTAAATCTCGCGCCTGATCTAGAAGCGAGCTGGGGTCCCCATCTACACGAGTAGCCGTCCGGACCCAGTCTCTCATGGCACCTGTCAGGTCTGCTCGCTCATCACCAGTGTTGAAAGCCGCCATGAACCTTCGATTGGCATCATCGCGGAGCCTTCCCCTTCTATCGTACATAGCCCATTCGCACCTGGTGATAAGAATTTGTATGCTGTCGAACAAGTTGTTTGCCCCTTGGAGATACCCCGTGAATAAATGCAGAAACACGCCCCATTGACCAGACAGGTCGTGGCCGGCACACAAATCTGCACCGGTCCAGCTATGGCCGATCAGTAATTTTACCTGGTCGAGCTGGCGCAGGAATGCCTCGACGTAGGACATCTCAACACTATTGGGTGGGTACGATTGACGGGCGTAGGCCTCAATCGTGCGCATGAGAACGATCGCGGCCTGGCACTGCCCTAGGTGCTCGAATGGCTTCTCTGCTCCAGTAAAAACATTTTGGGAGCGACCGAAATTTAGACTCCGTGATACTGCGCGCTGTACCTCGGTTTCGTACTCTGCGAAGCCCCTTAGCGGTCGCGGGGGGCGAGGTGCCGCATACTGGCCCTGACCCACGTCAGGCTGAGGAAACTGCGCCGGAGGGGGTTCACGCTGGGCCTGGGTGTTTTGTCGACCAGACTCATCTGCGTAGTTGTATTGGACTTGGGCGCGACCCCTAGCAGTTTCGTATTGTAGGTACTCCCTGGTCCCAGAGCTTCCTGGCTGTTGATTGTACGACATCCTCAGGGTTGTTGCTCTGTAGATTGACTTTTTGAGAAGGATTTGAATTGAGATTACCGTGGTTGCTGTGACGGACGCTCAAGAGCAGGACGAGACATATTTGATTCCTGGAAACTGGGGCTGGGGAGTGAAAGCGCCGAGATTTATACTGCAGTTTTGGAGCTGATCCGTCACATGGAGCTGCTATGTAGTATGTTGAGGTGAGTCTTGTATTGCTGCCAAACTGCTCGAAGCGGTGACTGGGCGCCTGTGGTGACAATCATACTCTCGTGAGATGTCCTGTAAACTGCTCTTTTGCACCGGGTATAAATTGACTTGGTACAATAAGGTCCGGAAAGCAGGTGTCAATCTGTATTTGATGCATGCCCGGTGCACGAAGTCGCTTTCTCGAAGTTCTAAACTGTACATGGACGCCAGGTGACCATGAGCTGATTGGAATCTGTTTTGGGGGCAGCACATTCTGCCGTGATGGTCCATGCGTGTGGTGATACCTGTTTCACAAGTGCTGTCACTGGCCCATGTCAAGAGACTGCAGGGAGGCATACATGTGTCCACAGAGCAGGCCCTATCACTTAACCCTGCGCCGCCGCTCATGTGGGCAGATAGATGCTTAGTTCTACTACAGGAGTTGATGGATATACATGCATATGGAAGCAACGGAATCTTATGAGGTTCTCGAGGGATGATCGGGTAGATGTTCCGTGTATTTGTGTCCCAAATTACCATCTACTGCCTACTCATTCGGGTGAAAAGAAATGGGATCCATATACCTTACGGCTTTGGATATGGGTCAGTAGCGTGAACAGTGAAAAGGAAAGGGTTTAATTAAGTGGTTGTTTAATGGGAGACTGGGATAATTTCATGATCTGGGCAAGTGTTCGTTGGCTTGTCACAGGCAACCAGAGCCTTTTTTTCACCTTGTGACTCACGCAGGCATGGCCGCCCTGACATTGTGACTTACAACCATGGCTATTCACACTAACTCCAGGACCGAAACCCTGAAACCCACCTGTTTCTGAAGAATTGTGTCCTCTGTGGCGAGCAATGATATGAAATATATGAACTGGTCGATGTGCTGGGTGGTCCTCACGACCTCTAGGACGAGTTGCAGATCGTGTACAGCCTTAGGAAGCTGGAGGGACTTAGGTTGCTTCCAGGACTCGGTACGCAAGGATTCACTACTTGATTCGTCCTGTCGCAGTTTAACTCCCACCTCTTCCACTCTGGCACTCAGACGCGCAGTCTACCTCACAAGCCGCCAGAAACAGGGGATGTTCTTCGGTGACATTCCTCTCAGCGTCTACAGCTCAGTGCTCCGGATTTATCAGCACGACGATCGGGAAACCAAGTCGCAGGATGCCGCCACGCCCGGGAAGACGCCTCGCAGAGACGTCAGGGAGAACCCCGCGGCCGTGGCCATGACCAGCTCTGGCGTCGTCTCCCGCTGCCTCTGGCCCGTCGACATGATCCTCAAAACATTTCTGTCTATGAGTCCAGAAGCCGCCCGTTGTATTCTGACCTTTGGCATCAAGCGTGCGATTCGGGCGGCGAGCACGCTTGTGAGGATATGCCTCAGCATTACAGATGACCCCCAGCTGTCGGCACTAATCACAACCCTGGGAAGTGAGGTCCCCCAACCCATTTGCTGCATTGACGAACCGAAGGAAAATCCCAGGGCTGCTGCCGCAGGTTACAGGTGCAGGCCGGCTGCTGAGTTCTTGGTGGTGCTTGTCACGTTGAAGGAATGCCCTGCCAACAAGTGCGGCCCGCAGGCTCTCGCGTCGCTGGGGGTAGCACTGACGAGCACAACAATGCGTTGTTCCTGAGGTTGCGGAGGGACTTCCAATCGGGCTGTAGTGTACTACCCGAAGGGATCCTTCACAACGCCTTTCTGGTAGCGGACCGGGATCCTGTGTACGTAGTGATGAGTGGGTCCAAGGGGGCCCGGTAAGGAGGAGGCTTTGCTCTTAATCCGTATACGTCCCGAAGGCATACGGTCCCTTCACACAGTGGTAAACGCTCAAAGACCCAGCGTTAAAAAAAACACGATGTCGATAACAGTGCAGAAGTGGGCACGTGGCTTCAGCCTCGTGCCGCACAGACAAGGCTAGGAAGCATCGCTCCCGACGGCACCGTAGACTGGATAGACGGCGAAGCAGTCATACGGCGAGACTAGGAATAGTCTCAGAATGGCCCCTATATAAGCAGTCCCACAAAGGAAATTCCAGCCAAAAACACAATCCTCCGCCACCAACACACACACACACAAAGAAGACCCTCGCCAGGTAAGCCTACACACTCACCAGAACACCCATCTAAGCACACAGCCTATGGGAGATCAACACGAGCAGAAGTACCAAGAACTCGAATACTTCGCACGTGGGCTCCGGGCTGCTGGGGAAGAGTCTGACGGCTGAGCAGATAGCAGACAGACAGATACACAGTTGAGAAGAAAATACAGTGTGGCCGAAGCCGGGGCCCGGTAAACGTCTGTGATAATATGGGGGTGTGGACCGTGGATACCGACTACCGGTTGTTCGTCGTCACCTGTAGACCTTGAGAATATCGATGATATCCATCACGGCAACCCTGGCCCTTGAGAGCAGTGTGTTTGTTTCGCCGGACGAAACCAAAGAAGGAATTCGGGTTGACACAGCCAAACCGACGGGGATCGAGGTGTAATACTTGCCGGCGACTCGCAGGTTACTGAAGGCCCTGGAGAAGCCAGATGAACACGCGTGTGTATCTAGGTAGTTACAGAACTGTGTCCACAGAAGGCACTTGCCCAGAGGTGATTTGTGGTCTTGTAGTCAGCATAAGAGTCCCATCAATGCAGGCATATGTAAGCCTGCGACCAAAGTCCCCTGCAATCACCTCCTACCGCAGGGATCCACTTGACGAAGTCGCTGACACTGATCTTGTACAGCCCGACGATGACCGCATGGGTCTGGTTGTCCTGTACAAAGTGGAAGGCCTTGAAGTTGGTACCGTCCCGTTCTGGATTGGCTTTGGGGTCTGACTGATCTTGGAGGTGAGGGAGTGTGACCTATAATGGAAAAGCAGGCATACGTGTCTGCCCAGAGACGGTTGCAGGTGCTGCCAACCGAGGGATTCTACCACTGGAAATGGGCGGTGACCCCGTTGTTGAAAAAGATGATGACATAGATCTCGTTCTTGTGCACAAAGTAGAAGGCATAGCACTTGTCCACCATGCTCGGCTTCGTGGTCGTGGGCTGGGGCCTCATGGCTTCACAGCACCACGTGGAATGGCGCAGAAAATTTGAAGCCACAATCACCAGGAGCTGCGACAGTTGGTCAAATACCGCGGTCCCGACTCCTACCCTGACCCGTGAGCCGCCGACGCCGTCGACGACCAAGCCAAGCCGCCACACCGCCAACGCTTACATACGGACATGCCTCGGCCCAGACTCATATCTCCTGATGACCTGGAAAGATGGCGTCGAGCTCAACTACATGGGTAGCCGAGCATCGAGGGGATGTCGGACAAGACATTTACTCCGAGTACGACTGCAACGTCGGCGCCCATGTCGCAATCATGAATTTCGGCAACGACCTCAAGAAGTACAAAGGGGGTGACGAGTGGACCATCAAGCCGCGCAGGGTAGATGGAGATTCCATGGGAACAACGTGCGGCAGCTTCAACGGATTTCAGTACGAGCATGCATATGAGAATGGCGAGTTCGACCAGTGTCCTGTCGCCACCATGTGTGTTCATAGGAGTTACTGCGACTTTGATCCCAAGAGCAAGTCTTAGAAGAGTGCGGATCGTCTGCGACAACTAGATAAAGATATCAGTTCACAATGAGTACTAGTTAGACAGAAACCACTTTAGTAGTTCTCATTACTTCCTTTAGCTGACCAGCCACGGTTTGCCATGGTACCGCGTTAGGATCATCGAATATCTTGGAGGATCAAAGCAAGGGAAGTCACCTGAGAATTATGCGTCGCCACAGCAGACCATAGAGATTTAATTAAGAGAAATTATCAAGACGAGCCACGACTTCTGATTTATTCGTCTGAAATTCAAATTTACAGCGTGTTCTAAGTCTCCTCGCTGTTGTCTGATTGTTTCCCCCACGTATGATCCGACCTGGAAATCAGCAGCCAGGAGGTCAGAATTGCCGATATAGATCCCACGAGAAATGCGAGGCAGATCCCATATGACACATGGTAGTTGGGGCCAAAAACGGTATTGTACACGTGTGGCCCTACAATTCCGCTGAACTGCGCCATCGCGTTTGTGAACCCGATTCCGACGCCTGATGCCACGGTGCCTTCCAAAGCCCTGATTCTCTCCGGCCAGATGATTGGATACGCGGAACCTGCGCAAGCCACTGCCACAATTAGGAACACGTACTTGACGATAGGGTTCGACACCGTGAAAAGAACAATATAGGAGACCACAATGGCCGCTTCGGCTGGCGTACATATTGGTCAGCAAAAAAGAGGCACACATGCGAGTCCCGGAGGAATCTAGCTTACTGGCGACGGCTGTGGTCCATGGACGTATTTTCCTTTTGTGGAGAAAGTAGCCGACAGTGTTCAAATACACGAAGGCCGAGACGTAAGGAGGCTTAGAAATACGTCAGCGCTGCTTATAAGAGGGTAATCTAGTTGAAGCAGACTCACAATATTCATCAGTTGCGACTTGGCTGTCGTGGTGAATCCAAGCTCGTAGATTACAGTGGGTAGAGCATACCCTATTCCGAACCCGCCAATACCGTGGCAAATCCAGAATATGCTGAAAGTGTAGAAAGTTGGATCACGAACCAAACGTTTCACTGAAATCCAATCCCAGTTTCCTTTCCTCCCCGTCGGTGCTGTCCTATCCAATCGCGTCCTTGCGTATTCTCTCTCCGCCTCGGTCAGCAACTTGGAAGTCTCGGGGTAATCAGGTAGTCCCAACAACGCCACAAACGCCAGGACTATGGCCGGCAAGCCCTCGATGATGAAAAGCCATCGCCAGCCGGGAAGGCCGCCAAGACCATCCATGAAGCTGATGGCATAGGCCAATAAGCCGCTGAGTGCACTGGACAGCTGGCCAACAGAGTAGAAGATGGCGATCCTCTGGGGCAGTTCGCTCGGTTTGTACCAGAATGCCATATGGTACAATACAGCCGGAAAGAATCCAGCTTCAGCGGCCCCGATGGCGAAGCGCACGCACATCATCCCAGCAAAGTCCTGTGCGGCTGCCGACGAGCAGGCTGAGACGCCCCACAGCAGGATCAGGACGAACATCCAGATCGAAGGCTTGAAGGTCTTAAGTAGGATAGTATTGCTGGGCTCGAAGATCATATAGCTGTAAGAGAAAATGGAAAGCGTCCAGCTCCACTGGGAGGGTGTAAATCCAAGCTGCTTCTTGATGCCGGTGCCATTTTCCAGGTTTATTATTGCTGCGTTGGAGTAGTTGGCAGAGTCTATCACGCGAAAGATGTAGACCAGTGAGTAGAAACCCACGAGCCAGGCGTCAACCTTTCGAAGGTATGGTTTCTCCAGCGCGTTGTCGACTTGGCCCTCTGGGTCGTCATGGTCAGTTGGCGAACCCGCTTCGCTTTCGTAAAAACGTTTTGTTGGAGCGACTGCGGCGTGCCCCGTCGGAGTTCCCATATTGAGCTATTAAGTGGAAGCTCTTTGAAGACAATGGGCTTACTTTATTTCGTGAACCGTTCCAGAACTGATTGGATTGAGAACAGTTCCGCGTACATCATTTGTGCTACAATTATGCCCCCATTCTCTTTATAGGTTTTCATGGTCGCCGTCACCTAGGTCGCTTTCTGCCCAAAAGACTGCCATGAGAATTGCAGTACATGTCGGTGCCAAGAACATTCGTGGAGAATCGACGTCCGCCTACCATCATCACGACATGATAAAAGAAATGGCGATGGCCTGTTACGCGGCGGCCGTTCCCAACCTGCCGTCTTGATGTGGGGACCGTTGGGGTCCTCTCTGCAAGGGGGAGAGGGGAGAGAATGGCGACAGCCGGGGAGGTGGGGGTAAAATGCTGCAACATGAAGATAGTCAAAACCACCATCCCAATCACATCGGTGCAATTTCTAGCACGCATTTCATAGCGTGGATGAGAACATTTAATGCCAGAGTTTCACAGGAGGAGAAGAATATGATCAACATCAAGCTGCAACGTCGCGGCACCGACGTACCACGCGAGATATGCGTCATGCCGGATAGCCGGGACAATTATGATGCACGGGATTATATAGATGGGGTGCTTGGTTGCCCTGTTCTGCCCCTATTACAGAACTCTTTTTCGAATCTCATGAAAATTACAACAAGTAGGCTACGTGGAAGTTCATCCCCATCGACTTCTCAAACATGGCCCCGATTGCACTCGACATCCCTTCTTCTCGAAGTACCAGCGGCAAGACAACGCTTATCAAACCATGGAGCCGTCCAAAGCAGACGAGCGAGGATCTCGACTGGGCTGAGTTACCAAAACTTGATCTGTCGCGCTTCGACGAGCCGGGAGGGAAGCAAGAGCTGGCACACCAGCTTCATGATGCCATCACAAGGCTTGGATTCTGGTCTGTCATCAACACCGGTCTCGACGACGAACGGGTATTACGGCAATTCAGCATCGGTAACACGTTCTTCAAAGAGCCGATCGAGGAGAAGCGGACACACCCATGTAACTTTGCCGAAGGCGAATACTTTGGCTATCGTGAGAATTCCCGTTGGGTTGGCGACACTGGGGTCAAGGAGAATATCGAAATGGTAACTGCCCCAGACCAAATTCTTTTATCCATTTTCTTGTTGTACTTTGCTAAAAACCCGCCAGCTGAACATCCCCAAGGCCATTCCAGCTTGGGACCACATCGGTAGGCACAAGATTGTCCAAGAGAACTGGGAGGAGATCGCGCAGTTCCACAAAGATGTGTGGGATAAGGTCGTCCGCAAGCTTTTTGTGTTGATATCCATCATATTGGAACTGCCGGAGGACTATCTCGCAGAGGCACATAATTACCATGATCGGTCCGATGACCATCTCCGTTACATGATTTACAACGTTCGGACCGACGACGAGTGGGACAAAGCACAGGCATACTCCAAAGGTGGCCACACAGACTTTGGAAGCCTCACGCTCTTATGGTCTCAGCATGTTGCCGGACTCCAGATTCGGACTCCCGAGGGCGAGTGGAAATATGTGCGTCCGGTCGAGGGTGGGATCACCTGCAACACAGCAGACACGTTGACATTCCTCACCAACGGTAAGGAATACATGGATCCATCAATCAAAAGACACTGGCTGACATACACCAAAATAAGGCTACATCAAGTCGACTGTTCACCGGGTTGTGAAGCCGCCACGCGATCAGATCGATATTGCCCGGCTGGGACTGCTCTATTTCAGCCGACCCGGAGACCAGACTAACATGAGAACAGTCCCTTCCCCACTTCTCAAAAGACTGGGCCTATTTGAAGAAGCAGACCTCGAGCACAACAAGCCAGTGCCTACGGGTACTGATTATGTGCGCGCAAGGGTGAAAGATGTGCATTACAAGACCGTAGTCGAGAAGCGAGATGGGACATCTTTCGAGTTCAAGGGATTGAAGGTTCAAAACCATTACAACTAGCATGCAGGCTGTGAAGTTAAGGCTGGAAATTAGCTCATGATAACTTTTAAGTAGTTAATTGCTATTTCTGTTCAAGTGGTATCCTAGCCTTTGTAAGAGAGATCAGGGATTTACACCTATAAAGATAGAGAGTATACCTTAGCCCTTTAGAACAACCTCTTATAGAATGACCCCCTATAGGATAACCTATAGGATAACTTCCTAGAAGATAATCTCCTATAGGATAACCTCCTACTAGTATAGGATAAGTTCTAAGAAGATAACTTTAAAGGGGATAACCTCTTACCTCCTATAGAATAACTTCCTACTATTATATAATAACCTTTTATAAGATAGCCTCTTATATAATAGCCTCCTATAGGATACTTTTATAAGAAATAAGGTATATAGGATAGCCCCCTCTCGGATAAATAGCTTATGCATACCCTCTGCTTTTATAGGTGCGAATCCCTGATCACTTGTAATAACTGAAATCGTGTCACGGGGCCTCTGCATAATAGCAGTCCAAACAGCATGTTATACTCCAGCGGGTTCCGCGAAATTGCCAATGTGAGGCCTAGGCATCCATGATGGTTGTACAATGTCCGATCCTGTAGAGCTTGCCTCCAATGCCGGTGCCGCACATAGGTCGTTGCGAGCTGCATTCAACCTCACTGCTGCAAACCTACGATGTCGTGCTTCATGATTGGCAGTACCAATAAAAGTCTCAGGACATATTCCCCGGCCGGCAACAGTCACATGACCCCGCGAAATGGCCCAGAGACTTCTATATCCCATCCCCTGTATGAATTCCGCAAAGTGAAACGTGCAATCTACATTTAATGACAAACAAAACCACGAGCTTACGCCCAACGCCTTGCAAAATATGACGCACTGAAACCCCACAACCACTAAAAGCTCACAACACCTAACCTCAACGTTGGATTCCCTTTTCCTTCATCATCTCGAATACTTCAAGTAAGGCCGCTCGGCAATCTTTAACCTTATATCCATATTCAAGCAGCTTTTTCTGAAGTTTTCCTGCATCGACAATACAGTTCGCTCGGGACGCCTTCAGGGTCTTCAACATGTCCTCGAGCCCAAACGTTCGCCATGTCAGATCGGGAAGGATATGTTCTTTGGCAAGCTCCATAATCTCGACGTTGCCTCTTTCACCAGGCGTTACCTGTGTTGAGTTTAGCATACCCTGGTTTGGTCGGTTGTGGAATTTTAGAGATGTATGATTCTCTTGGTGGGTACATGTCTCTGGGACCTAACTTACAAAATTGTAAATACCTGTTTCGGCATTCTCACTCAAGATGACAGCTCCCGGGAGCAAATTAGGTAGGACGCTGCCGGACTGTTCTTGTATCAGCTTAAAGTTACCGCCAGCCGGCAGCGCTAATTTTTGGATTGTCTTCGATCGAGGATGGACTCACCCCTGTCAAGTCCACAATCTTCTTGAAATCCAACAGCCTTGTAATGTGATTGTTCTTGTGCAAGTCGGCGGCAATTGGCAACCTGATACGTAGCAACAAGAGGTTGGGATAATGGCGTATCGATAGCTCGCTAAGCAGACGGCTGCGACCGTACCAGCAGCCGGCGAAGAATGGCTCGTCCGACTCTTTGAATGGAGGGCGCGTTCTAATTTCTTCCTCGGATACCGTATAAATGCAAGCTGAGCCGATGTGTGTGACGTGAATTCCCAGTTGAAAACACAGGTCGACCACATTGAGCACGCCAAGAACATTGGTTCGCATCGTCTCGACCTTGTGGTCCTCGCACCAGTCGGCATTCGGAAAGCCGCGTACTCCAGCACAGTTGATGACCCGTGTTGGCCGATGCTTGATGAGTTCACTGTTCGGAGCCAGGTTGTTACTCAGAGCTCAGCTCCTTTTTTTCCAGCTGGGGACTGTACCTCAAGACCTCTTCCCGGTCTTCTATCCTCGCACGGGACATAATAACATCTTTCTCCTGTTCGACCATGACATCGTGAAGCTGATTGGCAATCCATCCATTTCCTAGTTTTGACGGTTAGTCAGTGTCACTGATAATTACCAGTAAGAGGGTTGATATTACCAAACATCAAGTACACCTCCGAATGCATTGACATGGAACCCATCTTGTTGTTTCAATCTGTTTGATTTCGTGTGCTACGAAGTACTAGTTCTCAAGTATCACAACACAAGATCTGTCCGCTTAAATTGAACAATTTTCTTATCTCGACTTCCGAAGAAGCTAGATGAATTGGCGCTGGTCCAGTTTCATGTGTCCTGTCCGGCCCTATCTTTACAAACGGCATCCTCCGAGTGTCGTAGGTGGCGTATAGCAGCCATTTCTTTACCCACCCGAATGTTTTGAACTAATGACATCCCGAAGCTTGATTCTGGACCCTTCAAGCCACATCTCTGCGGGTGCAGAAGCTAATGGACTGGTCAGGCTGAAATTGGAGGATGCTGATGAAGTGGACTTCCCGTGACTCCGTCTGACTCCGTTTGACTCCGTTTGACTCCGTACTATTTTCAACCTCTTAGGATTCAGCCCTACGGAGAACCCCTGCAAGGCCTACCAGGCAGCATCCTTCCTGCATCCCACATAGGCTAGTTGATATCGGTCCCCTAAACGGTCATATCCCTTCTTGGTGGGCCAGGATTGCGGCAAGGGTGTAAAACACCTGTCCAGCCAGGCTTTCGATGATCAAAGGTGAAGCAACTCTGAGTGTAACAGCCGAATTGGTACCATTTTCTTTCTGCAAATTGGGCTACTTTGATTGATTATACGGCAGCATTCCTCTTGGTAGTGATTACAATAGATGGAAGTGTTTCAAACGCCACTCGAGTCGGGGATGACCTTAGCTGCAACAGGGCACTTATTAATGACATCGCGATGAGGGATCCATCTTCCATAGAGCCTATCGCTGTTGTTGGCTTGTCATTTCGACTTCCAGGTGGGGCTAATGATATCGAAACACTGTGGAAGCTGTTGGAAAGCGGCAAATCTTCGTGGCAGTCGGTGCCGATAGATCGTTACAATGAAGCAGTGAGTTGACGCTTTGCCGGAGTGGCGCTGGCATTGACAGATCTTGTCCCAAATTTCACAGGAGCTCTACTTACCAGAATTTCCAGGCTTTCTATCATCCAGACGTTGGTAGCCCCAATGGAACAAACAATCATCCGGGGGGTCATTTCATCTCAGGAGACATCCGAGATTTCGACCATGGCTTCTTTCGATTCTCCAAAGGGCAAGCCGCCGCGACGGACCCTCAGCAGCGGCTCGTAATGGAACTCACTTACGAGGCACTCGAAAATGGTGGAATTACAAGCGAAAGCTTAGCGGGCACAGCCACATCTGTTTACACGGCTTCCTTCACCGCGGACTATGAGCGCCAGCTCGACAAAGACCCGCTTGATGTGCCAACTTACTATGCTACTGGCACGGGGAGAGCCTTGTTGTCGAACCGGATCTCTCATATGCTAGATCTCCGCGGACCATCGCTTACGATTGATGCAGCTTGTTCCGGTGGTCTGATTGGGTTGCATCAAGCCTGCCAGGATCTCAGATCTGGGGAGTCCAACATGGCCATTGCCGCCGCAGTCAATTTAATCTTGGGGCCGGACCAAGCCATTGGCCTGAGCAGCCTTCGGATGATCAGCAGTACTGGGCGGAGCTATCCATTCGATGTCCGCGGTGAAGGATACGGCCGGGGTGAAGGCGCTGTCGTTTTGGTCCTGAAACGGTTGGACGATGCGATCCGTGACCACGATCAAGTACGAGCAGTCATTCGCGCCTCTGCTGTGGGTCAAGACGGCTTTACACCGCAGACGATTACATATCCTAGTGGTTCGGCTCAAGCAGCCTTGATTCGGTCTACTTATGCCCGTTGCGGCTTGCGGCCAGAAGATACTCCTTATGTCGAAGCTCATGGCACCGGTACCGTGGCCGGTGATTCAGAGGAGCTGAGCGGGATCTCAGAAGCCTTTGCGGAGAGCTCACACACAGGCCGATCTGATTCACTTTATGTTGTTTCTGTGAAAGGTGCTATTGGTCACACCGAATGTGTGTCCGGACTGGCGAGCCTGCTAAAAGCAATAGCGATGTTCGAGCACGAGATGATTCCACCTGTCGCCGGCTTTGCAAATCCAAAACCTGGGTTGCCTCTTGACAAAATTTCCATCCCTACCAAGGCTATCCCATGGCCTCAGACGCCAGCACTTGCCCCGCGCGTATCCATCAATAGCTTTGGATTCGGCGGAGCCAACGCGCATGCCATTCTGGAGCGCCATACTCCTGAATCGGCTCCAATTCAGACAGATGTTGTCTCATCACCTCGCCTTTTCACATTCTCCGCCAACAGCACGACCTCGCTTAAATCAATGGTAGAAGCTCATGCCGACTGGATATCCCAATGGAATGGAAATAATCTTCCATTGGTCGACCTTTCCTACACACTCATGCACCGTCGAACTGCTCTCCCGTACAGGTTCAGCACAGTAGCCCATGATCGGACATCTCTACTAGACCAACTACATCAGGGCTCAGAAGGTATCGCAGACAAGCCGTCCCCAAAAGATACAGACATCACATTCGTTTTCACTGGTCAAGGTGCGCAATGGGCAGGAATGGGGCGCGAACTGCTGTTAGAAACCACGACACCGTCCTCCACTTGGCGCAATTCCCTCCGAATGTCTCGAGACATACTTCGCTCACTCGGTGCCACCTGGGATCTGGAAACAGAGCTCCTCCGCCCATCGTCGTGTTCCCGGCTAGATGAGGCTGAACTCGCCCAGCCGGCAACCACAGCTATTCAGATCGCACTTATTGCCCTACTCGGCGCACAAGGAGTTAGCCCCCAGGCTGTTGTGGGTCACTCGAGCGGGGAGATAGCCGCTGCGTACTTAGCAGGCTATATCTCCCATGAAACGGCTATCACCCTTGCGTACCATCGTGGATTCATGGCGTCCGCGGTAAAAGCCAAGGGTATGAGCCGTGGCGCTATGTTGTCCGTGGGTCTCGGCGTGGAAGAAGTCACAACACGATTTCTGGCAAATCTGACCAGAGGCCGGGCAGTGATCGCATGTGTCAATAGCCCTCGGAGTGTAACGGTCTCGGGAGATGCAGACGCTGTGGATGAGGTGATTGAGCGCATCGCAGCGGCTGGGGATGGCATCTTCCATCGCAAACTGCTCGTTGACACGGCTTATCATTCCCACCATATGCGTGCTGTTGCTGATGAGTACAGGCACCGCATCTCAGACACCGCCCAGCGCAGAGTGTTCGAAGATGGAAGAAATGAGATTACGTTTGTCTCATCTGTTACCGGAAAGTCCAAGCATTCCAATTTCGACACAGATTACTGGGTGTCCAATCTGACCTCTCCGGTGGAATTCGCCGAAGCCGTGCAGACACTCGGCAACATGCACTGCAAACCCGGAGTAAGATCTCTGTTCATAGAGATTGGCCCTCATCCCTCTCTCTCAGGACCCGTGCGGCAGTCCAATGTCTTTCGGAGCCAGAATAGAGACATCCCGAGAATATCGATGGAGTATCTGGCGCCGCTACAACGAAAGGTGGATGCGGTGAGCAGCATGCTGAATCTGGCCGGAAGACTATTCGAGAACGGTGTTTCGCTTAGTTGGGATGCAGTATCTATGCTGTCATACGGTCTGAGCACGGCCAAGGTGCGGCACGATCTCCCAGCCTATAAATGGGACCACTCTGTTAAGCACTGGCACGAATCTCGAGTGGCGCGGACATATCTCCATCGCAAGGAGCCTTACCACGACCTCCTTGGAGTTTCTGCCCCTGAAGCAACAGACATTCAACCGCGCTGGCGGCATTTCATCAGCCTAGCCACTCTGCCATGGCTAGCGGATCATGTGGTAGACAGTTTGATTGTTTACCCTGGCTCGGGATATCTCTGCATGGCCATTGAGAGTTTGATGCAGTTGTCAAGATTGAGGAACCCACAGAGTCTCCTGGAAACCGTGGTCCTTCGGGACGTCTCGTTCAAGAGGGCACTTATCGTGCCTGAAACGCAGCGGGTTGAGCTTCAGCTGAGCTTGAGACCCCAGTCTGGTCAGGAATTCTGCTTCCACTTTACCGTCGCAGCATTTTCTGCTGACGGAAAGTGGTATGAACACGCCGATGGCTTGGTAGAAGGCCTGTGGGCCGAGGATATACTGAATGAAGAGACAGGAGCCAGACTGTTGGAACAAGTACCTAAAGTTCAGTGCTCCCTCGGCACCGAGAACGTCCTACACGATGAGCTTTATAAGCAGCTGGATGCCGTGGGTAATTCCTATGGTCCGGCATTCGCTGGCATCAGATATATCACAATTGGCGGCGATGCTGCACAGGCTGTGTCATTGCTCACGGTACAGGATATCCGAGAATCAATGCCAGCAAAACACCAGCAGCCGCACGTGGTCCATCCATCTACCCTTGACACTATCCTACACACGTCACTGCCTCTCGCAGGACGTCGTCTCGGCGCGGGATCCATTATGCCGGTACAGATAGGGGAGCTGGTCGTTAATGTCACCCCGTCGCTTGAAAAGCCTGGTTCCGCCTTAGATATCTCGACGGAGATTGTGTCAACTCACTACCGCACTGCCATCTCTGAGGTGGTCGTCATTGCAGGAGGACGCCGGGTTCTGTCTGCAGCAGGTATTGATTTGAGAAGTCTCGCAGCACGCCAGAACGAAACACAGGACCAATTAGCTACCACCAACCCACGGGATATCTGCTACGAGTCAGGCTGGCATCCGGACGTCGAGCATTTACGAGCCGAGGACTTAGCTGAAAGTCCTTCATTGTCTGATATTGTTGGCCACATCTGTGTAAAACGCCACAATCTGTCGATGATTGGACTCGGGGCCACGGTGGACCTTACTGATGAATTGTTCAACGCCGTTCAGAACCACGACGACAATGTGGTAGCGCACCACGATTTCGTCGATGTGACACCAGGCCATTTTGAGGAAGCTGCTGCCCGCCTTAAGCAATTCCCAGTGCAATTCCGTATGCTCCGCCCTGGGATGAGACCCGGCCCTCGTGGCTTCGAGACACTTTCTTACGACCTGGTGCTGGCAATGGCATCGACCAAGTGGCTTTCATCAGCCGCGGAGCTTGTCAAGCCGGGAGGCACTATCTTGCTCGTAATGGATGGTGCGGCAACCACTCAAGAAAAGTTGAAGGAGGCTTTTCAGGAAACACATGTTGACTTAGAGGAGCAAGCAGCCGCTCTGGACAGTCGTGGCAGGCTTATGGTGGTGGCCAAACCTCGCCCTTCCAATCTGCACCTCCCTCAGAAGATCCACATTCTGACCCATTCACGTCCGGAATCAAGCCCTGCATGGGTGAACTCGGTTTATCAAGGACTCCGTGCACGTGGTGTGGAGGTGACATTGGACAGGCTTGGTCCCGAAATCCTGCAACCACTCCTGAGTAGCGATGGAAGAGACGATGCGTCTGCCGCAGGAGAAAGGGGCAGCGCGGTATTTGTTGTCATGGATGACGATGAATCGCCCGTTCTATCCGACGCCAATGCATTTCCCGCTGCGATCACTTTACTGACGAGTCCCGCTCAAGTGATGTGGCTTAGTCCGGACGACCCGTCTCCTTTCCATCAGATCGAGGGCGTCGCTCGAACGGCACACGCCGAAAACGAGAGCTTTCGTATGACTACAGTCCATGCAGATCGAGGAATTCTCGCTGATGGGAAGACTCATGGCCGTCTCGTGGAAATTGTCGCCTCGGTGAGCAGCTCACTTGCGAACACAAATAGGGCGCACATGGAGCGCGAGTACAGGATTAGAGACACTGGCCTTGTAGTCGTTCCTCGTCTGCACCACAGCGACCGACTCAATCAAACTATTTCCGAAAAAAGCTCAGAAACGACAGTCCTGCAGAATGAGACAGCCCAATTCGCCAATGGTCGAAGAACGCTGTGCTTGTCGCCGGACGACTCGGGTCTATTCATTGCTGATGATCAGGTCCACAACCAAGACCTGGCCGACGACGAGATCGAGATCGAGACTACTGCATTTTCATGTTCAAAATCTTCAGGGAGCCACGCTCCTTCCATGTACGAATATACTGGTGTCATCTCAAAGGTCGGGACCAGTGTGACGTCGCTTACTCCGCGGGACCGCGTTGTTGCTCTGGCTCCCGTGTACGGTGCTAGTCGAGTACGAATTCGCCAAACGCAAGCCCTACTCGTGGATCCGGAAATTGATGCGGACAAGATGTCTGCAAATACTGCAGGGGCGCTTCTGCTGGACACTATCGCGGCCACGTACGCTGTCCGCAACGTTGCGCGAGTGCTCTCCAACAAGGGGACGATTCTTGTGCATGGGGCCAACACAGCCGCCGGACGCGCAGTGATTGCCGTCTCGCAATCCATGGGTATTCGTGTCACTGCTACAGCAGCCAGTATGGCCGAGGCTGGTTTGTTGAAGGAACAGCTCGGTCTCAATCGTTCTGATGTGCTGGTTACGCGGCCCTCGCTGCACCGTCCTTCGGCACGCCAAATCTTCCCCGAAGGACTGGATGCCATAATTAGAACTGGAGACAGTTGTCTGAAGTTGACATCTGATGCATTGGGTCTCGTCAAACCGTTTGGAAGCGTCGTGACCATTGGCGACTTCCCCCTTGTCAAGGGGACGGCAATGGGGATTCCCAGGCTCCCTCCCAATGTTGCAATTCACTCTGTCGATGTCATGAGCCTCTTGGAGGCACGACCAGACATGTTAGCAAGTCTTATGGTATCCACTGCGACCGCACTAAAGCACTTCCCGCTATCAGGGCTAGAAATCCCCGTGCTCGACGTTGCAGATACCGAGACCGCTCTGCGGTTGGTCAACACAGGCGTCCATCACAAGGCCGTCCTCGAGGTCCGACCGAGCTCTCTCGTTCAGGTAAAACCAAGCTCGGAGACGAGAGCCAACGTCAAGCAGTTGTCAGCTGGGAGAGGTACGTATGTCGTGGCAGGTGGTCTAGGCGACATAGGCCAACGCTTGCTCCGCCTTTTGGCGGAGCGTGGTGCCCGGCACGTTGCTACAATATCACGTCGATCCTTGGAGCCAGAGGCTCATCGCAAGTTACAGGAAAGTCTGGAGGCAATACGCCCAGGCTTTAGGCTGTATACTCTGCAAGGCGACATCACATCCGAGAACAGCATGCAGGATGCAGCGGCTCAGCTCGCGAGTGGCGGAGCGCCCCCGGTCCGCGGCGTAATTCAGGCAGCTATCGTTCTGATTGTAAGTTTATGTTGATCCTCGTACAAGGCTCTCGGGATTTTGCTAACCGGTGATGACAGGAACGCCCACTTGAACTGATGACATTTCAAGACTTTTCGACCGTTACTCAGCCAAAGGTCCAAGGAACAGACAATCTTCTGAAGGCATTCCAGTCACCAAAACTCGATTTCGTGCTCTGCCTCTCGTCGTTTGCTGGCATTAATGGTGTTGGCGCGTTAGGGGCCTATAATGCTGGCAACACCGTGCAGGACTCCTTGGCCTATGCCGACGGGGATGCGGTGTCAACAGTCCGTCACGAGGCATCAACGCGCTTCGTAACGGTAAATTTCGGATGGACCGACGATGTTACGTATACCGCGAACGATGACAAACGGCAAAATGCGCTGCGCCGCGCAGGATTCACACCTATTCGCGCCGAGGAGCTGGAGCGCTTCTTCCGATATGTGTTGAGCGACCTGGAGGGCTCGAGTCCGTCGAATCAGCTGCGTCAAGCCCTCATCGGCGTCGATGCCGAGTCCCTGGCAGGAACCGCGGCGTCCAATAGCAATGTGTGCGCCGCCATGTTTAGCCACATCCGTGTCGCACGGCAGCATGCCAAGCCTGCAGGGCTCGCGGCTGGCTCGGGCGTGGATGACGAGGGTGCTGCCGAGACGGATCAACAGACCTTTGAGCAGGTTGTCGAGTCGGGTGATGTCGGTGCCGTGGTCGAGTTTGTGTCTCGGGCCGTGTCTGCGCAGCTGGCTCGGCTGATCGACGTGAACGGGGCGAACATCAACGTGCGGCAGGGGTCCATCATGGGCCTAGGCCTGGACTCATTGGTTGCGGTCGAGCTGCGCAATTGGATCATGAAGCAGTTCCATGCGCCGCTGCAGTCATCCGAGATACTAGTGGAGCAGACTGTGTGGGCGTTGTCTGAGAGAATCGTGGCTCGATCCACGGGAATGTCAACAACGTCCGTTTCTGATGCGCCGCCTCTCGCCACCTCTCCCGATGAATTACCTGTCGCACAGGCTACCCAAAATGGCAATTCCCCAGCATATTTGTCAGATGCCGCTGCTACCTTCGAAAACCATTGCGCACTGGATCGAGATTCTGTGCTAGGGGCTTTTCAAGCCGCAAGAGATGCCACGGACGGGTACATCAGCAGTGGCAAGCTCACCACCTACTCATCTGAATGGATGCCAAAATCAGACGAGCTGGCCATTGCCATCTTCTGCAATGCCTTGGAGGAGCTCGGATGCCCGATTCGGTCGGCAGAGCCGGGGTCGGAGCTCACAAGGATTCCGCATCTCGCAGCTCATGAGAAGTTAGTGGGCCACATGTACAGACAGCTTGAAATGAGAGGCCTGGTGAGGACGACTAGCAAATGCATCGCCCGGACAAACGTTCCCTGTCCCAGCGAAGACATCGATACTGCCCTTGCTCGACTTCTACTGCAGAGACCGGGGCAAGAAGCAGAGGTTGAACTCATGCGGCTCATGGGATCCAACTACGGTCGCTGCCTGGCTGGCAAAGCCGATGCGGTACAGCTCCTGTTCGGAGATCCGCACACCCGTGAGCTTCTGGCCAGATCGTACAGCTCATCGGAGCTCAATTATGTCCTCCTCAAGCAGTTGCAGGACTTCCTCGAGTCCGTGGCTCGCAGCTGGCCAGACAACAAGGCCCCTCTTCGAATTCTCGAAGTGGGTGCCGGGACAGGGGGCACAACCGCCTGGCTACTTCCCATGCTGGCTCGTTTAGGCATACCAGTCATATACACAGTGACGGATATTGGCCCAGTCTTTGTCAAGGACCTTTCATCCAAGTTCAAGCAGTTCCCCTTCGTCAATTACAAGGTCTTGGACATTGAGCAGGAGCCGGAGCTGGCCCTGCAGGGCACCCAGCATGTCGTTCTCGGAACTAATGTCATTCACGCCACTCGCGACGTGTCACAATCCCTCAAAAATATCCACACTCTGCTGCGGCCAGACGGTTTCGTCGTGATCGGCGAAATGACTACTCAGATGCTATGGACGGACGTGATATTTGGCCTTCTTGCGGGCTTCTGGTGCTTCGAGGATGGACGGCAACATGCAACCCAGGGCGCGAAAGAGTGGAAACTGTCGTTGCGATCTGCTGGGTATGGCCATGTTGATTGGACTCAGGGGGAGCGACCTGAAGCGGCCTTGCAAGCACTTATCTTTGCATTGGCGTCCTAATCGGGGTTTTCGGGTACACTGGAATATATTTCCACGTGATTGATGTATTTTTATCTTCTTACCCGGATACATGCTGCGCAATATCACTTTGCACCAAGATCAGAAAGTCGCACCCATAAACACGTCTAGGCAAGGGGTACCCCAATACCAAGCAACTCACGAATCAAAATGCTCAGCGCTTAAGGTTGGCACTAAACCAATTATCACTTAGGAGTTTATCACATGTGCACAGAAAGATTATCCCATAGTAGATCATCCTATAGGAAGTAGCCCTATAGAATCTAACCTATCAGTCCATTATCCTGTGATAAATTGTCCTATAGGAGGTTGTCCTGTAAGAGACTACTTTATAGGACTTGGGTGTAGCCTGCGGCTTTTCGGATGTGAGTCTATAATCTCTATTTTTCCTGTTTGATTTCCCCCTAAACTTTGCGATAGAGTCCTTCGGGAACTGAGGGCATGCGAGTCACCGAACGGTCGCAAAGCGAAACGACGTGGTGCCCTAAGGAAGTTCAAGCGGCCACCTCATGATGTCGTAAATATGCTGAGAAGTACAATGTATTTGTGAGGTGATTGCAGAGTATAGTTATGTAGCATTATTTAAATTTTAAGGAACCTTTTATCTATTTACTGTCTTCTTAAACGTCTACGTTAAAGAGTGCAAAGTTCAACAACCCGCTGTCGGTATTACTTAGTCAAGTAGTAGCTTCGGCCACACTATATTCATCCTTTTAACTATCTATCTATCTATCTACTTAGTTACTTATTTCTTCCCCCTAGACCTTACATATAAAGCATTCAACAGCTTTATATATATCCTAATAGTTATCTTATAAAGGTACCTTAAATTACCCCTTCCTCCCTTTACTTTAATTATATTTATTTACTAGTTTAAAAAGGCTTTTATCTTTAGTTATAAAACTATAAATATAAAGGAGAACTAGACTATTATAGTTTTCTTTTATTATTTTATAAACTATTTCCCTTTCCTTATTTAAAGATTTTAAAGCTACCTTTTAGAAATTTTAAATATAAGCTATTTTAAATCCTTTCTTTATTTTAACTTCTTTTAAAGTTAATAGTTATATACTAAGATAGGGGTTATTATATAATATATAGGCTTACCTAATAAAGGTTTTCTTACTTTAAGTTATATTTTTATTAAAGGTTCTTAAAATTATATATTTATATATATTAGTAGTAGAGGAATAAGTTTTTAACTAGAATTTCCTTTATAAGACTACTTATATAAGGATTATTTTAAAACTATTCTTACCTTACTATATAACTACTTTATTATTACTTTAGTTAATAGTACTATTAAGAGCGGTTCTCCCTAGCCTTATATATATATTATAAGGCTAAGGCTATATACCTATTTATTATATCTAACTACTATTATTAGTAATATACGTTTTTTTAAACACTAGGTCTTAAGCGTTTATAACTGTATGAAGGTACTGTGTATAGCTACGGCTGTATACGGAATAGAAACGGAACCAGTTAGTCAAGTAGTGACAGCAGGACCCATACTGATTGATGAGCCTTTTCCTCCGTGCTAATCATTGATCCGCAGGCTCGTTCACTGCGAACCACTCAGAAACCCATTTTTGCATCCACTTGCCGTTGACGGCTGGCATTTGACGAAGCGTTTCACTTTTGGCAAGGGACCCGTCAATTTCCATTGGCTTCAGCCATTGCGACTCTCCTGCGTTGCTGCTATCCCATAGATTGTTGCTGTAGAAGTCCAACAGTTTTACAGCCGGGCTTGGTGACGCCGTACTCCCCTGGTCACTCGCCTTTCGCTCAGCGTCTCTTAGGCGGGCCAACCACGTGGATGGTGATACAACAGTGACAGGTGTCTTGCTAGCATTGGCACCAAAATTGAATGCTTCGATGACTGCGGGAAGCAGCGACTCCCACGACGTTGTGCGAGGGTTCCGGACATTAAACACTTGCACACCAGCCGCACCAGGATTTGATGGCAGGCCCGATTCAGGTGTAGAACTCGTGCGACTTGTAACCAGCTCGAGCAACACATCAGCCAGAAGGTCTGATGGTGTCCAATCGACCACTGAAAAGGAGGATCCGAGGTCTGATGGCAGACAGCCCAAGTCTCTGGAACTGACAACAAGACTCGGCAGCCACTCATCCCGGTTCCAATGACCACCTGACCCGCGAGCAGCGCCAGCAACCTGGCCGAGACGGACCACACCAACAGGAATTCCAAGAGATTCCGCTGCTTTGTTGCACAGGAGCTCCGATAGGAACTTGCTTCTCGCGTAGCCATTGATGGCTGGTGTGTCGAACGAGGTGAATATCTGCTCAGCCTGGCCCTGATGCCTGCTGGCGAGCCCACCTAGGGCACTGACCGAGGAAATGAACACAGTGCGCATCACGTGGGTTGAAGTAGAGTCACCCGCCAGACGGAAGAGATTGACCAGACCTGCTAGATGGGATCCGAAAGCAGCCAATGCTAGATTGAAATTGACAGGCCACGCGTTGTGGATAATGACGCTAGCTCGGGCGCGCAGGTTATCGTACATCTCCTTGCCGAGTCCCAGTAGAGGTTGGGAGAGGTCTGCCCGAAGGAAAGTCACACGTTGATCTAGATCCCGTGTTTCCAGCCCCGCTGCGGCGAAGCGCTGTTCCCGAGCCGCTCGCCCGCCATCCTCTCTGCGGTTCAAGCAGATGACATGCTCGATGTCCGGGCTATCTAACAGGGAACGGAGAAGAAACGTCCCTACTGTACCAGTAGATCCTGTGAGAATCACTGTGGACTGCTTCTTCTCAGACGCATGCACAAGGGCAGGAGCCAACGGTTTAGGGATCTGCGTGATGAGCTCGCTGTACTTTTTCAACAGCGGCTCCATCAATGACGCGTCCTGGACAGTTTGATCCTGCTGGCTCCCAGACATGATGGCGTCTTGGAGTTTGGATATCGTGGGATTGGCGTAGATTGTTGAGAGGGCCAGATCAGGACGACGGAGGCCCCGCCTCAGAGTTCGGAGTAGTTGGAGGGCCATCAATGAGTCTAGACCACGATCGAAAAATGTTGTTGACTCGGTTTCTGGATCGACTAGGCCTCTTATCCCAGCCAAGCTGTCTCTGATGAAGCGACCGACACTCTCTGAATCGGTCAAGTCAATGAGTGGACCAGTCCCATCGACGCTATTGTCATCAACGGCATCCGCATTGTCGTAAAGGGCGTCAATCTCAGCAGCATATTGTGCTATGCTTGCAGGACGTTGGATCGTGCCCTTTCCTGCCCGGATCAGAGGACGGTCCGCCGGAAGGACAAGGATGAGAGCTTTTTCAACCCGGGCATGGGCTAGGGCAACGTGGTTGGCTTCCTCGACGCTCGGCCAAATCCTTTCAATGAGTTGAGCTTGTTGAGCTGTGCTCATACTTTGACTGCCTTCCGATGCGGCTAGTTCAATAAGAAGGGAAGCCTGGAAGCGCCTTGTGCCGACGACCAGGGCACCAGAGACTTCCGGGTTGTGGGCCACAACGTACTGCTCCATCGGAACGGGATTCGCCTTTTCGCCATTCAAAAAGACGATGATATCATCAGCTCTGGCTCTCCAACACCAGGCATCCGGGATCGTGGGATGAGCGTGGAACAGATCCTTGGTGCGGTAATGGTCGAAGTCTTCGTGGCCGCGAATACTGAAACAGGTCTGCGTCTTTTGCAGATTCTCATCTCGTCGTATCACGAGCTCGTACTCGTCGTCTGTGACCTTATCGAAGTCGGTTCCGACAGAAGGGTGGAACCTGATATAGCGCCAGTCGTGCGGGCCAAGGTTGGGTGGTATGAGCTGATGAGGCAAGCCGCATTCTGATGCTCCCCACCAGCATCTTAGCGGGATCACAGCAGAAACACGATCCCCAAGAGCCTGTGGCAAGTCACCACCGGCGTACAGGATGAGTTCAAGGTGCTGAGCGCAGCGCTCCAAGAGCACTGGGTCTAGAGCGAGCTCCACGACTACCGACGGCACAAGGAATGCGACCTCAGCGGGTGTCTTCTCAAGTGCCTCCAGCAAACCCTGCGCCGTGACTATTCCGACTGCAGCTGGCGCAATAGGAACAGTCCCGAATGGAATCCCCCAGAACAGGTAGCAGGCGAGGCCGGCGCCCTGGCAATTCTCAAATCAGTCTTGTGATAAACGAAGCGGGGATGGCAAATGGTCTCACGTGAAATGGTGGCATCGTTACCATCAGACGCCTTCCTTGGAGGTATTGTTCCACAGAGCCCTCCCCTGGCTGAGTAGACTGCGCTTGGTTGCTACAGGCAATATGCCGCATTCCTGTTTCTTGGGTGAAGACCTTGGGCTTGGGCATGCCAGTAGAACCAGAGGTGTGACTGAAAACAGCAACAGTAACAAGTCAGTGTTGGAGACAGAGTCCGTCATGGATTGCAGGTGTACATACATGATGAATAGCGGATCCCATCGTCCTTCTTCAACCGACTTGTCGTAAGGGAAGAGCGGATGCTGCTCACCCAGAAGCTCGTCAATGTCTGGAACCGTGAAATGGCCCGGGCGTGGCTTGACACTGTCGAGGATTGCAAGGCCGGCCGGTGGCGTGGGACCACTTGTCAACAACGTCTGGCACTTCAACGTCGCGAATAGTGACTGCTGAGCAGCTCCACTGTTCCGCGGCGAAGTCAGAAATAGCTATTCCAACAGCGTCAGTCTGATGACAATTCCAAAATCCAGGGTCAATCCCAACTCACCACACACCCAGCCTTGACAGCCGCCAGGAGCAGGGCCGTGAATCTGACGTCGTTCGGGCCAACGTAGGCCAACACCTTATCTCCATTCTGACTTGTTCCAACATTTTGTTTGATCCACCATGCCAGCCCGTTGATCAAGATAGCGAATTGGCCATAGCTGATGGTTCGAAAGCCATCCTCGTAGGACGCCTGCGCGACTGGCCATAGACCGTAGGGTGCACTAGGCTTTTCGCGCGCAAAACGGTCCACGGTATGTGGTAATAGCTCGCCAAGACACTTTGAGATGTGTTCAGCATCCATGATTGACTGACCCAACCTGTGTTAAGGGGGGTGTTGCCCGATACGTAATGTGTGCTGGGGCAAGAAGAGGTCAAAATTGCTGACCGGCTGCTTGGAGGTCTGGAGAGATTGACTTCTTCGTCCTGGCCGTCCCGTGTCCGGCATAACCTCGGAGGCGGAGCCTGCAGGATGGGTTACTCCAGATTTGTCAGGCTGTTGCAGCTGAAGTGTTGGGGTGCCGTTGGCTGACCCGGATGTGACTCTTGACACGGAGTCAACTCCGTACGGATGAACCTCATCATGTGCATCAGTTCTCAGCCCTACCCGGGTGAACACTGAACGGGGCGCTGAAACCCTGACCAGCCTCCACATTTGCTGTCCACGTCCGCTGTGGCACGACTGACAGCCCACAATATGCTTCGCCTCGGGGCGAAATGCATGGAACAGCGCTGACTGATTGACTTCGCCCTCTCCCCGTTGACTGGAACCAGCGACTGTGCGACCGATAGGGCGTGATCTGCAGCGCTAAGAAGGACATATCGAGACATAATTTGATCTCGGCCCCCGCCGCCGTAGGCAGACTTGGAGAAGGGGCATCTGAGTGGTTGGATCCTGTCGAATGCACGCGTTGGCGCTTGCCGACAGGATGGCGTCCCCTGCAGGCCTTTAGAGGGCTAGCAAAGTAAGCCTAGAGCTCATCCTTCACAAAGCTCCGGTCTATGATTGGCCTGCTGACCCGTTGCAGTTGGCTGTGGAGTACTTTCGGGCGCTGCAGGCGGGCCGGCTGGGCAGACCGGCCAAGGACTCGGCTGAGAGCTTGGTGAGCTTGTCCCAACCTGTCGCGTCTTGGCGCGCAGACACGACTACTGTGGGGAGGAGCTGTTGAATAGTGGGCCATTGCTCTGTTTGAAGATCCTGGATTTGTCGAACGGCTCGGCGTTTTTGCCCTTCTTATGCCTTATTTCTGCAGACCGAGCGCCAATCGTGGATGCTCCTGAATCCCTTCACCAGCAGGACCCTGAGCCAATGTCCAATGAGGCTCGTTCTCTCTCAACTTGACAGGCGTGTGACTCGTTCCCGACATGAGCCGTCATCACTGTCAGCGGCCTGCCACTTTGGACCAGCCGCTGGACGAACTGGTCTAGCGTGTTGCCAGCGAATGCTACGTAATGTTGCCTGACTCCACGGTACTTTCGCCCCAAAACTGCTGCATATTTTGTAGATCCCGTAGTTCCCAGGTTAGTCGGGGCGCGCCTCGGTTTCCATCCTTCCGAAGATCCTTCGCAATCTTGCTCCTTCCCGGCGCGAAACAAGCCTCGAACCGTGCAGACCTGGGTCTTCATGAATCGACCTCTCAGAAACACTTCATGGACCTCACCAGCGGCTCGGGTACGTACCCTAGGGTATTTTGCCGTTGAAGTGACTGGCATGGAGTAAACAAACGAAGCATTATGCAAAGTAGAACAACTACCAATTCATTCCTTCCAGATGGGAGCGTATTCGCGTTACCACCGCAGACCCTGATCTCTATCGTTGATACATCTCCTGACCCTGAAATCCATCATTCTTCGTCATGCCCCTGGTTATCGCGATATCTGTTGTCTTGACAATTCCAGATGGCGGGGAGCGTAGAGGTGGAGCATCTTGTCGAGCATACTCTGTCTCTGGAATCTGATTGAATCCCTGTCCTCTTGCTCCATATTTTGAAAGCGAAAACCCCTGGTGACCATCGTGCTCATACTCATTTGAAGAGTAATCTGTCGGCGTGGGATTTGTCGGCTTCTTGTAGGGGAGTGATCCTGGCGCCGAGGGGCCCTTATTTGACGGCCACTTGCTACTGACTTGCGACCGCACCTTTGAGTTGAACTTTTCGAGCAGAGGGCGATATGTGATGAGACAAGCGGCAATGAGATAGATGCTTGGCTCTGCCAGTGTCCATATATACAGCTCCACAGCATTCCAGGTAGCGTCGATGAAGGAGCTGGTGTTATTGAAAGAGACGAATCGCAGAATAGAAGCCACGATGCCACTGATCGGAAGATAATTAGCCTAAGAGGAATAACAGGACATCAAAAAATTGTTAATGGCGCAGACTCACATGCCACCGAGAAGGAATGTCCCTGACAGGGCTATTTTCAGCTGTCTCGAAGTGTGCAGCTTCCATATGATAGGCAAGGGAAGCACGAGGAGGACTACATCCGTGACGATGTTGGGGAAAGTGCTCCAGACGTACAGCTTCTCCTTATCAATGCACTTCTCGGCCTGTACCGCAGGAGAAGCCCACTGAGCTTCAAAAGGATGACAGGCTGCGAGGCCCACTGCAAAGGAAACAACCGCTGTGACGATCAAGATGCCCGACACGAGGCAAAGAATGATAAAGACACTCTTTTGAGGGAAGAGGATGCGATAGAAAATGCAGATAGCCAGCTTTGATAGACTGATTGTGGCCCAGTACCACGAAGATATAGCGATCAGGTACTTGAAGAAGGCTTCTGCGGCTTCAGGGGGGTTCTCGGCAACCCATTCGATGTGGTACCCGACCCCAGCGTGTTTCATGCATGCTGTGCACAGTTAGTCGATGACCAATATCATGGGACATGGCGGAGTCGTAGAGGCTATAGACCTACCAATAGCCAGGCCAGTTGCCCCAAATTGTCCGAAGAGGGCGATCAGGACCAGCCAGTCGTCCAGTCCAAATCGTCGCGACGTGAGGCTACGAGCATAGAATCTGAGTGCCGTAACAATGACCAGCAGTGGCGTTACTACGGACACAAAGACCACGAGTCGCCAGCCAATGTACGGAGTGTCGTCTGCCATCTCGATATCGGCCCCAGCAGTAACTGACTAAATTTTAGTGCCGCGAGTAGTCCGATTGTCTGGGGAGATCACGGTCTCTCAAGTATGAAAGGGTAAACGGAAGCGCTCAGAATTTGCAGGAAGTCAAGAACGAAGCGGAAGTGGAAGTCAAAGCGTGGCCGACACAGTCAGATGGCTCCAGACGAGGTTCAAGTTGGTAGAAAAGGATTTCCAAACTCATTCGCCCTGCAATTCTGCGTTGGTCTCACTGCCTTCTTGGGGTTCTGATTCTAGGTAAATAGTCCAGTCATGTGTGGTCATGCCTGATGTTGCATCACAGCCGAAGCCATCCCATCCTTCGTCTAAATTTACCAATTATCTGGCGGTTCTTGCACTGGCTTGGTCGGATTTTCTATGCAGTGCGGGTGGGGACCCTAGAGGATCGAGGAACTTCATCAAGGAACAATATGGGATCTTCCGTGATTTGCCCAATGAAGCCCCCGCGCGCAGTAGGAGGGGGGTTATGAGGCAGACGACCCTGGTAACACAGGGCTAATGATCCATGTTGGATTGACTTGCATAAGCGTGCTGTACTGGTCAGCAGTCTAGCTCGAAAGGGTGAATCCTGACAATGTTTGCTCTAAGAGCTCGGATGCCGGTGCCTACTACGGTATGGCAATACATCTGGTCTTTGCATGTAGAGGCATGGTATTTCCACGCTATGCATCACAGGGTCCGATATCAGGCTGTGAAACGGTACATGCCCGAGTGCGAAAGAACCCATGCCAATTTTCGTGGGCGGCTTCACGTGGAAGGAACACCAACAAACAGCTTGCTATTCCATCCTCCAAGGTTTAGTGCGTCGGTGCTGTGGGAGTCCCTTATAATGTTTGTGTGCGAAGGCGAAGGATTGTCTAAAATGCTTGCAGGTTTTGGGAATTAGCAGCATCTTCTTCCTTGGCCCACCAGATGTATCACGATACTTGCGCAACCTCGGCTCTGCACCCATCTGTAGCTTTGAGAAGCAAAATGCCGAGGACGAGCACGCCTTCAATGAATTCTTCGGGATCTTTATCCGTGAGAGCCCCATCTCGAAATAAGAGGATGCCAAAGACCGGGAATTGGGGACCATCCGAAGACTTACGTCTCCGCCAGGCTGTTTCAAAGCACGGTCCCCGATGGGTCCTCGTCGCGGAGGGGGTGGGAACTCGGAACGGAGACCAGTGTGCCAAGCGTTGGAAAGATAGATTGAACCCGGAATTGGACCATAGTCAATGGTCGCCGGACGAAGTGAGTCGATCCAAATTCACTCCTATTACCAATGACGTTCCGAGTATCCTTGCGATAGAGAATTAGTTCTGGTTGGGGTGGATTTCAGGGCAATTCGTCGCGCGTTGTATGCTCAGAGAAGCTAAACAATGCATTGACGCTTCAAGAACTCATGCACGCGTTCAGATCTCAATAGCTAACCAGTTGCTTTAACTTGTCGTGCAGGATGGACGTCTTTTAGGCCTTGTGGACATCTGCGGCCATAACTGGAAGTTTATGGCCGAGAACTTCTTCCAGTCGCGAGCTCCACTATCCTTGAAAAACCGGAACTCACTATTGATGCGGCGTCTCAAAAGACAGACGACTGATGGCGATCGAACCCAGCAACAAATCAACATCGATGCTCTCAAACGATACATGCAGACCACCGTCAAACCAGACCGACACAACTGGGGCCCAGCCAGTCCATCCTACGCGTCTGCTATGACCCGAAGTCCAGGGGTCTGGTCTGTCAACGCTACAGACATGGGAAATTTCACTTGTGGCACTGAAGACGCGACCTACAGCTGCGAAGAAACCTCGTACGAGCAACCAATCTCTGCCTCCAACGATTTCGACGCAATGTGGTCATCCACATCACCTTCTTCCACGGAGGCTGCTCCCATTGAGATTTCACCAGTGAGGGATAATCTGGCCAATGTGGCGAGACAAGAGGGCACCAGCACCAGCAAGGCAAGGGTGGCATGCAGCCTCCCATTCACCCCATGGGGTGACCAGGACCTCGGTTCCTGGCCGCCGAATTTTCAGTCAGAATCCGCATCGAGATCTACGAATCTAGAATCGTTACCTGGGGAAGTGGGTGGCAACAACAGGGACTTTGGGTGGAGTGAACTTCGCACTGGACACCGCCGAGGCGAAACAGCGATCGACAAACAGCTACGCAATGCTGAACAGCTGTACAATGCTAGCCAAATCACAGGGGAAAGCCCACACGGCCTGAGAGCCACAGGTCCAAGTCATTGCGGGCCGGCGAGCATGCGAGGCGAAGAATCCGGCAATTCGCCACCAGCGGTGGAGTATTCAGTCACCTGTCGACGCGACAAAGTGAGAGCTTTTGTAAGCCATTTGATCGATGCCAGTATTTCGGAAATTGCTGAGCGGATAGCGGAAGATGAGAACGTGACGATAAAGTTACGGATAGATGTGTGATGGACCACAACGCGAGTCGTAGATCTGTGGAAGGTTCATGTTGGCGCTACTTGTCCATAGAGTGTACAATATACCGATGAATCTTCTGAGACAGTGATACTCGATCAGTTGTAAAAGCCTGGGTTGCGGACACTGTCAGTGACACAAGCCACCCTCAATCGAGGAATCGCCGTGGATCCTTGTTGCAGGCTCAAGGAGGTCCAAGTCGCGCAAAATCGATCCGCAGATGACACAGCAACATCTGAGTCATTTGGCCTCACGCTTCTGGGGTTTTGTCGCAATCTTGGAGCCCAGAAAATCGTGGTTGGTGTATAATCAGCAAGTTTGCGGCAAGCCTTGGGAAATCCAGGAACCAGGCCACTTTGCAGGCATCGAGCGCAAGGAGGATTTGGACACTTAGCACGGATAAGTTGCATGTGCATTGCCGTGCCACCTTTCTGATGTTGGCTCGGAATAAATAGACACATTGCTGTCGGTTTGCGGAGCAAAATCCATCCGTTCTAGCTGCAGGCGTAGTTGACTCCGGATGACTCCGTAACGCGGAAGGAGTCAGGCAACATTCCTGTAAAGCAGAATCACTCTTTGCTCCACGTATTATTTGCCTGTAACGGTATTCCTGCCACTCAATCTTATTATGCAAGATTCTAGATTTTGTCGATTTCGCCACGATGGAAATTGGATTTCACTGATTGGCTACATCGACAGCACGACAGCTATTTTTAGGTTTCGTCTCAACTCAATTCCGTCCAAAGGGTATTTACCACTACCTCCAATAAACAAGGACCAGCATCCTTGATTTCAGCCAGACCGGTGTCTTTAGGTAAATACGACCCCACAGACAGGTGCATATTGCACATCAATTCCACGCAGCGTTTCAGTGTTAGAAGTCACAGGAGCATACATGCCGCGCACCCATTGTAGGCATCACTTTTTTATATGCTCATAGCTTCTCGCTTTGTCCAGTCTCAGTATATCGATCAAGGACACTATGACTCCATCAGAGACGATCTGCACCCCGCTCAATTCTCTGGATTACATACCACCTCATAATTATGTCCGACTCCTCTTCCCTCTTCCAATCAAGCCTGACATCAGCAACGAAGTTGTTTTCGAGAATCTTCACGAAGCATTGCGGAGGACCTTTGTGCAAGAGCCTTGGGTCAGCGGAAAGGTCTTCCGTCGTCCTTCCAACAGCCCGGGGTGGCGTCCTGGCCAGCTTGAAATTCGCCACCGACCATACTCATTAGATACGCCGCTGCCATGTCAGCTCAGATACCATGTTTTGGACACTCGGCGGACTTATGACGACCTCAGAGCCAGCGGATTTCCTAGCGATGTCTTCCCGGAAGAGAAATTACTCCTCGATGCACCCATGGTTGGAGATGTGGATATACACGGCGCAGATGTGTTTTTAGCCTAAGCAAATTTCCTGCCAGGGGGCCTGCTCCTTGGCCTTACCACCTTCCACGCAGCCACAGATGGGGCCGGTATGCTAAACATTACTAAGATATGGGCTCAGCACCTGCGTGAGCTGCAAAGGTTGGGTAGTAACGCTGGACCCGCGTTGTTCAAATTCTCGAAAAGGGATCTAGACCGCGAGTATCCAGACCAGATATGGGGTAAATACCAGAAGAATGGGACCAACCGAAGGAGCCTTAGTCAAGATGATCGTTGGATGCGAGGCCTGGTTGCGCTGAATCCAGGTGATGATACTGAAGCCACTGAGTGTATCTCGGGAACGGATGTCGATACCCACAGGCAATGCTCGTCATCTCACAACAACTCGCGCATTATGGTCAATCGTGTGATGTTCTTATCCAGTGTGGATCTCACAGCCCTCCATAAAGCCTGCGCGGCGGAACCCGTACCAGCCGGGACACCACCCATCTCGGCGAGCGATGCCATCCACGCGCTGCTGTGGCGAACTCAGATGAGAGCGCGTATCGCCGCTGCAGAAGCCCGCTCATGCCAGCTCCTCGCCACGGAATCGGTATTTGAGTCTCCCGTGGACGTTCGCACTTCCTTCGGACCCGATTTCCCACCTGCGTATTCAGGCAACTGTTGGCTCTTGAACACAGCCCGCATGCCGCTGGCTGAGCTTATAGCGCCGTCAACCTCACTTGGACACATCGCTCAGATCCTGCGTGAAGCCGGGGCTCGTGTCGATACCAAAGCCATCCAAGATGCATATGCGCTGCTACGATCCACTCCCGACCTCACCCATGTTCAAGGCCGGTTTGTTGGACGACTTGACTCGGCGGACTTTTTGGTGTCGAACATGATATTTTTCCAAATGAGCGAGATCAAATTCGGGTGTGTGTATTTTGGAAACAACGGTGTGCCTCAAGCAGTCCGTGTCCTCCACGGGCAGTACGCACCTCATGTGCGTCTTGGCCACGTGCTGCCACGCAATGCTAGCCACGGCGGTACAGAGATCAGCGTCAATTTATTTGATGATGAGATGGCTTTTCTGGACACAGATGAGGAGGTGAACAGGTATCTCATAGGCATTGACTCATAAGTAGTACTTTGGCTTCGCCGATCAGGCCGAATGTTTGAAAGGTTTCCAGTCCCCGGCGTCGGTAGTTTTCATTTACCATGTGTTACATGAGTATGGATTTTATCTCCGTATAACGTCGATGTTGATTTCTCCTTACTACTATGTGACATTCACGATCCATACATGAATGTATGCCTCTGGTCCCCTCTCCTCTCCTGTGAGACCGCCTCGGCCGCAAATTGTCCTTCATCCCAGCCAGCGATATCTCTCGTTCTCTTCTTATTTTCAAGCATATACATGTATTTCAGAAACACCAAGCCGCAAATGCCAAAAGCCATGATAATCATGGTTATAATCAAGGGTACCTCGTCTGTGACCGCGTTAGGAAGGATCGAAAGAGAATCATGGAGGATGCTTACATCTGGGGGCATATCGACTCTTGAATATCTGGCCAGCAATCACGCCGGCAATGTTGGACCATCCATTCACGCCCATTACGATGCTGCGCGTGGCTTTCCACGGTGTGTTACCAGCAAGCCATACCGCAAGAAGTGGGCCTCCGGCAAATACACCAGCCATGCATACGTGAGCAAAGCCGTAGCGGAGCCTGTTGTCGCTGGAAGTGGCCATGACAACACATCCCACTATCCCCATGCACATTCCGGCAACTGTATGCATAGATCGCTCGCGAAAATGATCGCTTGACCACACAATGATCAGTAGACCTGCAACACCACTAGCAAGTGTAAGTTAGCTATTGTTCGTGTTCTCTCGGAAGTATATGTGACCTTACGCCGCGAATGGAGAAACGCTCAAAAGGGTGGCCTTTACTCCAGAGTATCCCATTCCTTGCACTATCAATGGGAGAAATGTCGTGAAGGCCGTGACTGGTAATACCGTGGTAATGTTGCAGACCACAATCAAGAGCTTCTTCCAGTCTTTTGCCACGTCCACAAAGTCGCGTCTGGAAATCGTGGTGCTCATGATATCCGCTTCTTCTTGAGTGCCCGCAAGGTCGACCTCCATCCGCCGGACAGCGTGCTTACGCTCCTCGTGGCTAAGAAACCAAGCGCTTTCCATGCTCGTCGGCAGGACAAAGATGGTGATAAGACCCAAAGCAACCGTGACGGCGCCTTCAAAGAGAAATACAATTTGCCACCCATGGATGCTGTCGGAGTTGATCTTCAGAAGGCCATAGGCCACAAGCCCGGCAAATGCCCCTGCGACGGAGTACATGCCCGTGAAGAGTCCGACTCGGAAGCCAACGTGGTATTTAGGGTAGAGGGTAGACAGGTAATACATCCCTATCTGCGTGAATCCCGCCTCAGCGGCTCCAATCAAGACGCGCAAGGCGATGAGGGCCCCCCTACCACGTATGGCTGCGTGGCACATACAAAGCCCACCCCATACCATGAGCTGTAATGACAAAAAATATTTGACCCCTATTCGCCTGGATAGGATGACCATGACGGGTTGAAGCGGCACATAAGTGGCCGAAAATAGAGACAGTGAGTTCGGGATGTCATCTGGTGACAGGTTCGCGTCTTTGACGAAAGAGCTAGTGGCAACGAAACCAACGTTTGTCTTGTCGATGCCACAGAACTGCTCGAATTAGCGGATCCCTTGTGATCTTGGTCTTCCTGAAAGGGAAACTGCTTACAATAAACTCAATTGCGAGGAGAGAAACCACGACAAGATCCAGCTTGAAATTCAACCTTCTGTCCAAACTCCTCTCCTCATCGTTCCGGGCCTTGTAGTGCGTCTGCTGTGGGAGGACGCTGTCTTCTCGCACATTCTCGATGTGCTCTGGCCCAATGTTTCCCTTCTCAAGAGAAATCGGCAGGCTCATTTTCAAGCCTTGATTATTATCACACACTGTGATCAATCTGGGGGAAGGGAATGAAACTGCGGAAGCCGTTGTCCGAGGCGGGGGTGAAGCGCTGGATGAAGTGGGAGGTGAGATGTGTGAATGCTGCGCGGCGAGATCCTGCAACCACAGTAGAGAATACAGCAGCCAAATATCTGAGATCGTAGGCGGCTGGTTAAAGTACGGGGTGCGTTGGAATTGATATTCACAACCAGAGTCATATTATCGCCTGCAGAGAGAAATGCACGCCGGACCTTTCATTGGACCCCATTTTAGGGCTACACTTGCCTGGCGCCCGTCTCCTGGCGCATGGCCCATGTGGGGCACTGGAGCTCGTTGCAATGGAATTGCGGTCATCAAACACTCAGTTTCCCACTCGAACTGAGGATGATTTCCCCACATTTTCCCACATTTTCCCACACAAGAGCTTTACATCAAGGAGCCTGTCAGGCAACATTTTGAGGTCGTATCTTGTACTCGGATATCAGCACCGGCAAAGATCAAATGAGAATGCCAAGCTGCCTTGTTTATTGTACAGACTAATTGGTGTAGTACTCGTTGGCAACCCAATCTCATCATTCCTTCTTCGGACACGACAGCGTTCCAGTTGACCATACCAACGATGACGACGACGATGACTGGGCAGCACGCCCGGTATGACGATGTTCAATTCGACATTGACAATTCAGCAGCAGTCAACAGTAACGACCCTTCAAAGATTTATGAGGAATATCGATATCTCAGGAAACAATGTCCGCTCATCCATACCAGCCGATATGGAGGTTACTGGCTTCTGACCCGATACGACGACGTGAAGCGAGCAGCGACGGACTCGAGCACCTACATTTCGAGTGTGAAGGCAGTTGTCCCAAGCGATCCTAGAGGTATTCGCAGGCCGCCTCTTAACTTTGACGCACCGGCACATACGCCTTTCCGGACCGCTCTTGAACGCACGGTGAAGCCAGCTCGGCTTGCCCGTCTCAGAGAGCCGCTAGAAAGGCACGCAGAGGCAGAGCTTGCACCCCTACTGGATCGCGGAAGGGGAGACCTCAGCGCGGAGTTCGCAGCTAACTTTGTGGCCCGCATGGAATCGGAATGGTTGAACCTCGAGCCTGATGTCGCACCAGAACTCGCTGTGACGGCATCCAGCTGGCTGAATGCCTGGAGGATGCAGGACAGTGCAACAGTGACGGAGAATTCAACGAAGATGTACCAAATTGCCCGAGAATTGTTGGCGGATCGTCGCATGAATCCCAGAGCCCCAGAGGATGATCCGGCGTCTTCGCTGCTGCTAGAGAGAGATGCTGAAGGGATGCCTCTCAGCGAAGAGCTTCTGATGTAAGCTTCTATCGTGATACTCAATTTGATTGTGTCTTACTTTTATCATAGCGGCTGCCTGCGTCAATCTCTAGTTGTTGGGGTTGTTGCGCCGCCAATTCTTATCGGGTCAATATGTCATCATCTCTCGAGGGATAAGCGACTCCAAAACGAGTTGAGAGATGACGAGTCGCTCATCCCGGCAGCTATTGAGGAATTTGTTCGACTATACAGCCCGTACCGGGGTTTCGCTCGGACCACCTCGAAAGATATCCACCTCCATGGGGAGATAATTCATCCAGAGGAGCCAGTTACGCTATGCTACACCGCCGCCAACCGGGACCCCGAGGTCTTTGAGAGTCCAGATGACTTTATACTGAATAGAAAAAACATTGCCTCCCACTTGGGCTTCGGCAGGGGTAGACATCAGTGCGTGGGAGTGGCGCTTGCGAGATTGTAAGTGTCGCCCCCATGTATCACACCTGCCCATGTGCACATGTGCATACGCTGACCAACCCAAGAGCCCTCGTCATTGTCGTTCAAGTGATCTTGAGAAACACCCAAGATTTTGAGGTCGATGGCGAGCTCCAGTATTCTAGAATGCCGGAATTGGGCATCATAAGCTGCCCGGTGAAATTCAGCCGGTAGACATTCCAACCTTCAATGGGGGCTAAGTTGATTGGACAGTCACCTTCTTGGATTCGGCTCATTACAACCTGGGAAGTAAATATTCGGCTCAAATTTTGTAGACTGGAAATAGATCTCGGGGCTCGCCGTTCGGAGACCTACACGAGAACATCCGTTCGTTCTGTTTATGTTTCACTTGATATGTACGAAACGACCTTCATCGGGTGGCAATTGTATACGTTCCCAACACGATTCGAAGCGTGTCGTTGTCCTCGCCCGCTATTGCAACTTTACCCGCAACGTCGCGAGAAACAACCTGGAACATATGTTCAAGAAATAGATCTAGCCTCGGCAATTGTCGCTCCCGTGGGCGCCCCCGGCTTTTCCGGTTGGCGTGTCGGACAGCAATCTACCGTTCATTGTGGCGCGAGGTGGGGACGAGGTGGGAAAGTTTAGGGTCCGAGATTCACGTTGCATTGTACGCGGTAAATGTTTGCGGGGAATCTGGAGACAAGTTTTCCACCCTCCTCTTCAGACAACCCCACAGGACACAGGCATTTACTAATAATGTGGGAAATACGCTGCACTGGATGCGAATGAAGGTATGGAGGGATACGGACAGAATGCTGCAGCTGTAGACTTCCAATGTGGCTTTTGCCGACGGAAGTTCACCAAGAAAGAGCATCTCAAGGTAAGGTGTGCCAAATTCATACGGCGTCCAATACTGATATCGCTTCCAGAGACATGAAAGAGCCCGTGAGTACCCAACAACCAGGGGAGTGGAGTGCGCTTATAGAAGAAGTCTTCCATGTTTGTCAATCGTGTCAGGAATCTAACTATTAATAAAGATACCGGCTCCAAGCCTTTCTTGTGCACCACGTGTCAGAAGAGGTTTTCTCGCGGGGATGTCCTCAATCGACATGTGAAGGGCCACAGAGGTCCTTCGAGGTCGCCTGGCCACGGCGTCTTGCAAGTGAATGCGGAAAACACGTCGGTTTCTACTCTAGATGTCGCTCCATCGGAATATGCTCTCAACGGGCACAGCGCAAGCCCAATGACCAGTGACGCTTGCAATGACCACCACGGAATCAGCCATCCGGGTCATATTCCCATGCAATCAGTCATCCAGCCAGATGGACACCTTTATCAGGGCCAATTCTCCTCATCATTGTTATGGCCAGACTCTGCAGAACTGTACGAGAGCCTGATATCGGCTGAAGGGATGAGCTGGGGCCAGGGAATAGCCGGTCTGACTCCCGCACCCGAGGTTATACTCGGACCCGAGTCCAACAAAGAAACTATCTCGGCCGATCAAACAGGAGACGATGGGCTGGCCGCGGCAGAGGATGGTCATCGGGCTGTGCATGCCATCAATGGGCTCCTGACTAAGACGGTAAGATCTAGCGAGCAAGCACTCGGCGTCACCAGTGTCCCTGATCATTCGCTACACATCACACGGATACTCTGAACAAACACCTGGCTAACCAAAAGACTGGCTCACCCAGTTATTTAATGTTACCTCCCACGTCGAGCTCTCTGACTTAACCCCACGCTTTCTCGACAGTAGTCTTCACATGTTTTTCACCAAGTTTGTTCCTATCTTTCCAGTCTTTCACCGTCCGACATTTGTCTTTCGTAACTGCTCCGCTCCTCTTCTCCTGAATGCAATCGCTCTCGGATCGCTGTTCCTCGGGACTAAGGAAGCTACCGTGAAGGTGAGCCAAATGAGACCGCTGTCTGCGAGACGCAGGTTGGTTAATGCTGTTCCCTAGGGAGAGGCCCTCTGGAGACTTGCTTACACGGCGATCGCTACTTCATGGTCTGAAATGATTCATCAAAAGAGGGAGCTAGACAGTTGCAGCGGAGTCGAGCTTGTTCAGACCGCACTTCTCAGCCAGGTCTACGCAGCTATGTCGAAGGTGAATATATCATTACAACTTCGTGTCACTGTATCCAAAGGTCAGCGCTGACTAAAAACCTGTACCTGACGCCAGGATCGAACTCTGAGAATGACAAGTCAAACGTTCTACGGACTCAGCCTGCACTGGGCTCAATATTGCGGGATGTATGACATATGTATTGGACAATCGAATTTGAACGAGTTGTTACAAGGCCCCCAAACATTTGAAACAAAATTAAAAGTATGGAGGCTATGGGCAGCCCAAGAAACGCAGCTCAGGACTCTACTTGGTCTATGTGTGATCGACGGCGTCGTGTCACAATTTAGTGGGAACCTCGTCAACACTTGGAGAGCAACCAGCTCTCTACCGCTTGCTGCTGATGACGAGTTATTTTTAGCTGACACGCCTGAGAAATGGTTTCGGATAATGATGGAGAGAGGCGAGGGCACTGACAGCAGTCTTTCAAAGCGTATTCCCGGCATGTTCCACTCGTTACTCGCTGAAGAGTCTCAGCTTAGCGAACAGTGTCGTGTTCCCGGGCTCCTGAACATCAAGATTTTCCTTGAGATGTTGGCATCATCCGCGGGTGCGCTTGCACGAGATACCCAAGAAAGCACCGGGGCCCAGACCAAGCTGGAGGCTGTCAAGGCGCTATGCTCACTCCGTCGGCAACTTTCACAGAGCCTTGAGTTGACGACGTCAGAAAAGGCAATTGGTCTCTTGCGATGGCACGCAGTCTGTCTCGACCTCGTGGTCAGTACCGCGCGGGGCACGAGAAGGATGTGTCATCACTACGGTATATCTCAACACATATTTGGTGGCAATAAGCGCAATGAACCGGTCCAGGTCAACCCAGAAGCCTGGGCCCAAGGGCTTCGCGCACGCAAGTGTCTCCTGCACGCGATAGAAATCCATAAACTCGCGTCCGACGTGCCGCTGGGTTACATTCACGACACTAGCCTCCCTGGAGCATTGTTTGCTGCTGCTACGACTTACAGTTCTTTTGCCCTGCCTGGCGCTTCTAAGGTCGTGGTACCTACTTCAATTGACTGGGATCTGGTCGTTTCCTTTGAGCTGGACGGGGCGACAGGGGCGCGCGTTCATCCGCCCTCAGCGCGAAACAACAGCACGTTGGCTTTTTTAAAGAATGATGCGGAGTTTCTAATGACAGGCTGGGTGCCGCGGAATCTGGTATATGAGATGAGTTCTGTTCGAATTCTCTTGCATAGTCTCTCCAAATATTGGGGCGTCACAAAAGAGATGGAAGAGGTGGTCAGGGCATGGGAGGCACGCTGTACTTGAGAGGTGCTGTTTGTTCTGTCGTCAATAGATATCTAAAAAAAGAAATACCACGAATGCCGCATTAACGGAACTACCGTCTCCCACCATGATTCCTCCCTACATTGCGCCATATGGCAGAACATCATCTATGATGAATTGTACCGCCTCTGATCGGTATGTATCCAACTCAAGCACTGACCCATATCCGTTGAACACAATGCTCTGACCGAGCTTCCCATACTCAGGCCAAGTAGGTAATCCGGTTCCTATGAATCTCGATGGTTATCACATAGGTCATATGTTCATGGCGGCCTCTGTGCTTTACCATTAGTCCCTGAGTTGGGATCCAGGTCATGCGCGAAACTGATCCACGCCGCCGACATCTGATATGCCATGTTCTGGTCCCAAGGATGAAGTGGAACAAGATTCGAGAACACATAATTCTGCTCGACTCCAGTTCCAACACCCCTTCCAACGGCTGATGTGTTGTATGGAAGATGGTTGAACCGATACCTATAGACTGGAACGCCATCTTTAGCCAAGGTCTGTGCAATCATACGCGCGGGTCCGATTTGAACAATGTCTCCGAAAATAGAGCACGCCATCTTGTCGAGAGCTCCAGCCGATAATGCAGCGTCGCCGGTGCTGTATGGGCATCCAAGCCGTGGGTTCGTGGGATACATTCGGATTAGGGCCGACACCGTGCTATTGGGCAACAGCTCAGGGCGGAAATAACCATCCGCTACCCTGGTCAGATAAAACAGTCAAGAGACTGACGACAGTATGTACTTACCCACTGGACCAGACAATTGTTCAAGGGTGTCGATATCTGTTGGTGCAGATGTGGTGCCCTCGTCCGTATTGGCTGCAACTGATCAGACGCCAGATTCAATGCTCACGTTCTCGGAGCAACCCACTGCCGACTATGGTTGCCACCTTGAGATACTCGCCCGCAGGCAATGCCCTTTGGATAGACGTGCGGGTGAAATCGCCATCTATTGACTGCCCAGTTGAAGAGCCCACGTTTGCCATAAATGTGTTCACTGGGAGGGTCCTGATGCAATCCAGCTTCTCTGAAGCGCTGGAATTCATTAGGGTGTAGCAACTAGTGTTAGATATCAGCGGGTCAAATGTGCTCTGAAACGGGGCTGTGTCCGGAAGTGTGAGAGGGAAGGCACCGCCGCTTTGAAGGATGACGCCCCGGAAAAGGTCATCGTCTCTGCCTCCGTATGCCATCATGTGGGAGTATGCAGAAACTGCACCAGCTCTGTTCTGGTGTTAGCCATTTGGAAACATCTCAACGTACGTGGAGAGGCCTTACGACTCCCCGAATAGTGTAACTTTGTTCGGATCACCTCGAAATGAAATCAGTGTGAGGATCAAAGAACACATGTCACATTGGCTAAGCTACTCACCTCCAAATGCGCCGATATTCTCCTGAATCCAATGCAGAGCAAGTCGCTGGTCCAGCATACCCAGATTGAGTAACCCCAGCTCAGCCATTTCCTTGCCGTTCAAGAAGCCAAATGGGCCCAATCGGTAATTCTGCGTCCCTCGTTCAGCTTGGAGATTCCGCCTTATTAGCATGGTAACTTACCAGTGACACCAGAATTACGGGCTTTCCGATTTCCTTTGCAATACGGACAATGGAAGTGCCCTCAAATCGGGGATCAGCCTATACTTTGTCAGTTGGCTGACACAAGGCGTGGGAAACTGTGAACGCACGGTATGCCCACTTGTCAACCCGCCTCCGTATAGCCACACCAGGACTGGGAGCGGAGACCCATTTCCATTTGGGGTGGTTGGCCTCCAGATATTTAGAGTTAAACAGTCTTCACTGCCATTTCCCTCGACTCTTGCAGAAAGGCATGAGTGCCCAAAGGTGTCTGCTCGGATAGTATCCAATGACCTTTTCAAAGCCACGGATTGGCGCAATCGAAGTGGACCAACAGGTGGCTCGGCAAAGGGAATTCCAAGAAATTTCTGGACTCCGCTGGCAGTATCATCGAGTCCAATGACTGTTCCGTTCGTAGTTACTACGATAGGGCCCGAGGTAATGCAGAAGCCGCACGAGAACAATGAGAGCACGGATAGTACAAAAACTGTAAATTGAGCCATCGTGTAGTTATTACGATGCCGTACGATCATGAACATTCAAAACTTATCCGTCCGAGACACCCAACACGAACTTATCTTCATAATCCATATTTCAAGTGCTCCGTGTTATTCATGCTCGACAACCATGCCTTCTTAGATTCAATTAGGTTCCATGGCGTCTGCCAAGGCCGACTTTGTGCAAGTGACCTGCGTTTTGCGGAGGTTGGAATGCTGCCCCAACTCACCCACATGCATCGCGGGGCCGCCACCCATTGTCCCACATGTGGGAAAACAGGGCTTGGTTTCCCACCCAGTAGTGATTGGTAGCGTGTGACCGAAGCCATAGTGACGTGATTGAGTACTCAGCCTTGGGTAGTGTAAGAGTACCTTTAAAGGGCCCCTGAAGCCGCAATTGGGGAGATGACTGCGGATGTTCATTAATCCTTCCCATGCACTTTAAACCCTGCGTAAAAACGTGGATTTTACTAACGGCTACCGGCCTCTTGCCGACTTTAGCCACGTATGTATTGTCAATGGCCGCCTGCCTGCTCTGGCTTCCTCGGTTTATAATTCTTGTACGTTGTTGCTGTCGTTGTCCGTAAAGCAGTATGCCCAAGTCCTCTTCGAGGTCTACGCGCCTTTGTTAGGTGCCTCATGGAACTTCCGCGCCGGGAATAGCCAACTCCCTGGGCCTAATTAGCTTCGGCCCGGGATTGACGGCGAGTCAACTACTTGTCGATTCCCTGTCTCGTTACGAACTCCCGCCGTTCAGTGCCGGGTCGTGGTAGCTGGGGCCAAGTAGGGCTCAAATCTACCTAGGGGACAAGGATGGGGTTTACGCGTACTCTGCTGATCTGCCAAGCCAGATGTATCCTTCTCCTGGCGGGGAAAGTGGGCGTTTCCCACAATGCAGGGTATCCTTCTGCCTTCGGCCCGTTTTTAATGATACCTTAGAAGTATGTGGACGCAGAAGCACAACGGGAACAGTGCATGGAGGAAAGGAAGACTCTCGTGCGGACATTGAAATACCCCATGACTAACGTAGACAGGTGTGGGGATACTTTAATTGTTTGATGCAACGTACAGCGATCCTGACTGGGCTATCCATGCCTGGATCAAGCGTGCGTGGTAATAAACATTTAGCCGGTGAACCATCTAGGGATTGAAGTAAGAATATATAACATCGTGGAGAGATTGTGCGCCATGGTGGATTGAACGAAATGCCAACTGGTGACGATTCTGGACGTTATTTCATGAAGGTACTTGTCTATCTCAACTCGATACAATGAGACTTTTTGCCGCTTCCGTACTCGCTGCAACTGTGGTGGCCACAGACCACGGGTCAACGGTTGGTGTTCCTCGAGGGAGCAGTGATTTAAGTCTACTAGCTAACAAAAAGCATTCGCAGTATGGAGGCTCCGGTCCTTTCAAGTCGGTAAGCTAGAGGTGACGAGTGATTTGGGGTTGAATGACGCGAATCTACATCTACTGACACAACTTGCAGTATTCATTCGAGGTCGAAACACTTCCTAACCACACATTCTACCAGCCATTGGAGTCCGGGGTCGGCTCTGATCTGAAGCTACCGGTAATTAGTTGGGGCAACGGTGGCTGCCTGCCATGGTAAGTGGGTGCGAACTGGAGTTTGACTGTGAAAATCGCTGACTTGAGTAGTATGCCTCCGACGAGCTCCATGTCACTTGGTTGATTCCTTTGCTTGCTAACGCAGAGAATTAGTCGGCCTTGCATTCCGGGGCTTTCTCGGGGAAGTCGCCTCTCATGGCGCGCTGGTGATAGCCACTGGGCCAGCTTATGTTGACCCGGAAACTTATGTGGCGCCCTCTCCCGAGACGCCTCCTTCAACTAACGCGTCTGGGAGTCTTCCCGGAGAAAACCCAGCGGCTATGACTGCTGCCATAGATTGGGTACAGGCAAACGCGGGCGAGGGAGACTGGACTCATATTGATGCTTCCCGTATCGGCACCTGGGGCCAGAGCTGCGGTGGGCTTGAGGCCTATGCCGCCGGGCTGAATGATTCTCGTGTCAATCACCTTGGCATCTTCAACAGCGGTCAGCTGACCGAACAGGCAAGCCAAGAAGTTGCAGGGAACATCTCAAAGCCGGTTTTCTACCTTCTCGGTGGACCGTCCGATGTGGCCTATCCAAATGTTTGTCCAATCTTACTAAGCCTTTAGAATATTTAATTAGCTTACCACTGCGGCAGGGCGAACGAGACTACGCGGATCTTCCGGCTACCACTCCCTCTTGGAAGGGGAACCACGCCCTAGGCCATAGCGCCGCTTTTGATGAGCCTAATGGCGGGATCCCGGGCGTTGTCGGGAGCCAGATTATTCAATGGATTCTGCGCGGCAATGAATCGACAAAGGCATGGTTTACGGATGGCAGTGCAAAGGCTGTCGGCGTTGACGATGTAACCTTCAAGAACTTGGATTCGATCGAGGTTACACCCATCTAAAACGGCAGCCACATTCTACATTTCATTAGATGTTTGGGCTGATGTGCATCAGGGCGGCACCGGGAACTGTAGCTGAAAAACGATAACACGGATACAGCCTAACCATTAAATCCAGAAGAAATATTGACGGTGTGCTCGATCGCTCCCAGGAGTATATCCATAGACAAGCTTTGATGATCGCAAAGCATAACGTATATGAATATCTAGCTCACGCGATCCTCGCACCACTAGAACTAGTACAAAACTTGGAGATGGAGATTATGTAGACTTTTTGAGCAGTCCAGATTAAGGAGGTAAAGAAGGTTGCCCATGGGCCTGTGGGTCTAATGGTGCACATCTGGCCGCCTTATCGACAGAAACCACTGCTGAGGTCTCTGCTCCCTACTTCAGCCCTGTCAACGCTTGCCCTAGGGTGGTACAATAGGCTTGAGTGCTCGTGTATTGCTTCGCTCTACCTAGTGGGAGGTCGACTTTTGTTTTCCCCACAATGCATGCTGGGCTACTCAATCTCGAGGTCACCGTACCCGTTGACCCGCCTGCGCAGCGCACTTCATGTCACAACATTGAAGTGTTGACAAGTCATCAAGTGATATTTCTTTCGGCTATGATACTCAACGTTGTGATCCTTCCTATGCGTCGAACGCATCTTCATAGTTGGTTAGACAATACCTGTACCGAACCGAGGAATCCTCAATACCGTTCATGGCCTGTCTAAGACCATCCGCGCTGATAGGGACCTCCTGCACCCAAGTCTTGATGCCTCTGTCCGCAGCCAACTGCAACATCTCCAGCGTCTCGCGTCTGCTCCCTAAGTGCGAACTACCAATGAAGCAGCCGTTGGGTAGGAAATCCTGGTTGCGGACATTGAAACCGCCACCTCCAGGAAGACCGACGGAGACCCACTTGCCGTGGACGTCGAGCAGGGTGAGGTAGGTAGAGAGGTCGAAACCATCAGATGAGTTGGCAGTGTTCAGGATGAGGTCGAAAGTCATGTTGTGAGCCTCGTTCCAGCCCTTCTCGCTTGAGGCGAGGTAGCCGTCGGCGCCCATCTTCAGGGAGTCGGCCTCCTTTGAGCGGGAACGGGAGATTGCCCAAACCTCGGCACCGAGGGCCTTGGCGAACATGATACCGAAGTGGCCGATGCCACCAATACCGACGACACCAACCTTCTTGCCCGGGCCACAGCCGTTGCGTACCAGAGGACTGTAAGCGGTCAACCCGGCGCAAAGCATCGGCGCGGCGACGGTACTCGGAAGCGCTTCCGGGATAGGGAACACCCTGGCACATGCTGTCAGTATGAGAGGTTTTCCAGAGGTGCGAGAAGACTGTCTCACCAGTGCTCGTGGGTGCGGACATGCGAAGAGTATCCGCCCTGAGAGATCGCGCCAGAGTCCGGGAAGGTCGATCCATAGGTATCGAGTTGCTGCTTGCAATATGTCTCGTTGTCATTTTTGCACTGGCGGCAGTCGAGGCAGGCGTAGGACTGAGCGCCGACACCCACACGCTCGCCGGCCTTGATCTTGGTGACCTTTGGTCCAACTCTAAGAGCCTTGCCAACGATCTCTGAATGGAGAGTTATTAGTGCCTGTATTCAGAGACGCCATGAGAGCGGACATACCGTGGCCGACGGCTAGAGGATAGGGTTGAGCACCCCAGTCGCCCTTTATGGTGTGAACGTCACTGGCGCAAACACCGCAGCACTCGATCTTGATATCGACATCATAATCTCCAAAAGGCTTAGGGTCAAATTGCTGCTTCTTGAAGTCTTGCCAGGTCTCGGCGCTGTTGACCTGGAAGCCGGTGAACTTCTCGGGGATGTTGGCCATCGCGTCTGTTGTCACTCAAAGCATATGTACAAAGACACTCAGCTCATTCGGCAACAGAAATATATACGAGACTGGTGAAGAAATGAAGATCAAGGGTGGGAGGACGGAGGTTGAAGAGCAAAGGTAGATACAGGTCTACGCGGGGAAACGCGGCGGATGAAATACCTCTAACCATCGTGTAGCTCTCCTGAAATGTGAGGGAAGGCGCCTGTTGGGAGGAGCACTCGGGTAAATGTCCGCCGGAAAAACTACCCTTAGCTTCTATTCAACCCTTGTCCATTCTGGGCACTTATCACGATGCCAAGCAAATTAATCCATCTATCCACATGCTAGGCAACATTCTATAGAATGAGGACTGGCAACGCTTATCGAGAAGCGGCGTTTTTACCCTGTGTTTCCGTTATCGTAAAGATGGCCTACTAGATCTATTATCGGTCCTTCGAACGCTAACATATGAAGTCTTCCGTAGGTAATGTTCCGTAGTGTACGTTCCAGCCCCACCCTCGGTGCAATTAACGCCGCACCATTACCGATCCAGCTAAAGCGGGACTCTGTAAAATGCTATCAGTATTCGAATTTTCGTTGCCGACAGACGTGGAATCCTACAGAAGTGTGCACCTGGGCATCCAAGCGGGGCTTTAATATCGGAATCTGCACACATAAAATGTGTAGAGTTTCTAAGACTACGAAATAGCATCATGCTAATTCTGTAATGTTGTACTACCACAGAAACCCTGTAACAGCCTATGTGTTTCCGACCTTAAGTAAAATAATGATTACTTGAAAATAGGTAGGCCCTAAATCCAACAGAATCAGCGGAAAGAATCTAAGTTAGTACGCCCAAGTCCGGGCCATTGTTCTTTTCTCTTCTTACAGCGATTGCAGATGTACTGTATCCTAAGTCCGCCCATGGAATAGACATGCTGCGTATCCAGAACTTATATTGCTAATCCGGAAACATGATTGTGTTTCTGTTCGTCTTTGGGTCGATGAACCAAGAGGTGCATCCAGTCGCCCAACCGAGACCCTTTGCCTCCTGCTTCTTATTAACATCTCGTACCTCAGCCTCAGGTCTGACCACCTCTGCAGCGCGCTTTTCTACACCGCCGCCACCTGGCCACGGGTCTCGTCCGAGACCGATCCGAGCAAGTCGGCCGTGGCATACTGGTAGGCCCCGGCAGCCGTGAAATTGGCAGCCACTTTCGCGTTGCTGTTGATGGCGCCCGAGGATGCCAGCTGCGCGGCACGGTTGCTGAGGATGGTCCCTAAGACGGCCACCACCTAGGTCATGCCGAAGCTGCGTATGAAAGCCCACGTCCTTATAGCTAGTATAGTATCCTTATCGGTTAACGAGGATAGGAGAGCCGGGAGTAGGACTAAGAAAGCGAGGCCTCCTTTAATAGACTCTATTATTTAAAATCTAACCTAGGCTACCGTGCTAGAGATTTTATTAAAAAGAAAGAAGAGTTTAAAGTTAATAATAATAAAGGTAAAAGTAATAAAGAAAATTAATTTATAATAGTTAAATTTTAGAAATAAAAAATTATTAATAATATTATTAAAAATAAAAATTAAAATAAAAAGAAAAAATATAATATTAAAATTTATATTTTATTTTATATTTAATTTTTCTAGTTTTATTTAATTTTTATTAACTTTAATAT
>JUJX01000300.1:0-56557 GCA_000800745.1 Diaporthe longicolla
TATTGTAATTTGAACACGTGCGGGGTCAAATCCTTTGCAGACGACTTAGCTGTGCGAAACGGTCCTGTAAGCAGTAGAGTAGCCTTGTTGTTACGATCTGCTGAGGGTAAGCCGTCCTTCGCCTAGATTTCTCATTGTTGCCGCATGGCAGTGAAGAGGATTCCTCATCTTTTTGTGATCAAGGAGGTCTAGGGTAACTCCCCAGACCTCCTTTTTATTTGTGTGGGAAAAAAGTCTAGGGTAACTCTCTGGCCGAGTTGGAGTTGGACTTAGACAAGTTGAGAGACTTGGACGTTCATGCCTTGCGAGAGAGAGATGTCTCGACATATCCCGAGACGTCTTCCGAGGCGACATGGCACAGATGAGAGGGGAGCGGCAGACAATATGCTGCCTTGGACAGATCAACACACCTCCGCTTAGAGAGTTACCCTAGACACGTCGGCAGGAGGTGTCTTGTGCGGACGAGACGCGAGGACCACGACCCGAGGAGTCACCCCTTCCGCCACAAAGGGAGTTACCCTAGACGCGGCTGGCGTGAGGTGGGAGAAGGAGTTACCCTAGACCACGGCACGGGAGGAGTTACCTTAGCCCGCCGGGCAGCACACACGGAGAGTTACCCTAGCCTTTTCCCGGTCAAGGGTAAGTCCACTCGTGTTTGGTGAGGGAGGCGGTGCTGGGGCTCCCGTCTTAGGGGGGCTGCTTTTCTCCGTGCAGGGGGCTCTCCTGTCCCGCGGCGGCGGCGGCGGGGGGTGTGGGATGGGGAGGCGAGGCGGTAGGAGATAGGAAGGGGAGGGGAGGAGTTACCCTAGACTTACCTTAGACAGCACAGAGAGTTACCTTAGACTTGCTCCTACTAAGGAGTTACCCTAGACTTTTTTAATAATACTAGAAATATTAATATTGAATTCCTCATTCTTAATCACACAGGCACAACCTATACCATTCGATAGAGCTTATTAATCCCATCCAAACCCTATCGTTACATTTTTAATATAACGTGTGGTTGTTGAGGAAAATGGCCGTGAGCTGTCGCCCGCATACCCTAGACACGAACTACACACAACATGACTGCAAAAGTCAACTTTCTCAATTTTAATCACACACAGACCAGGCCTATACCATTCGATAGAGCTCGTTAACACGGTCCAAACCCTATCGTTAGATTTTGGATGCACCTCGCCGCTGCTGAGAAAAAAGGTAAAATGTCTAAGTCTAGGGTAACTCTCTCAGCCGTCTCGGCGGCGGTGGGGGTGACTGCAACAAGAGTAGCACTGTTCGAAAGAGCTTGTCGCGAGCATTCCAGAACTGTTATTTGTTTTGTGGTGGCACTACTGTGGCGGGTGTGGTTGCTGAAAACGTGTTTAATGTCAATTTGTTTTTGAAAATGTAGTCATTCACACCAAGTTCATGCTCGACATTTGTGTCGGCGTGGAACGTTTTGACCAACTCTTTAGGCACACACCTGACCTAGACAAACTATATACTACCTAAAACGCCTTTTTTCTCTCATTAAAACCCTATCGTTACATTTCCGGTAGGTAGCCTATAGGCGGCGGAAATAAATCTTAAAGTTTATTCTTAAAGGAGTTACCCTAGACTAGTTTTCCGCCACAACACTTTCCACTATAGCGCCACTAAGCAAGCGACGTCTAACGGCGACGCAACTAATACTATTTAAAAGAGAAAATATAGGGTTATTAGCTTATATATAAGATTTTTTAATATATTTATTATATAAAGTATAGCTATTAAATTTATATTTTAAATATCTTTAATATTAAAAATATTCTTTTAAAATTATTAATTAAAAGGTATATAAGTTAGGAAAGAGGATTAATTTATTATATATTAAAGTATAGTAGGTAATTGTGGGAATAGGGGTAAGCGTAATGCAATAACTTATAGGGTCACGTGACCAATCCATAGGCATATAGCGGAGGTCTAGCCTTCTGCCTTCCAGGCACAGGCTCTTCCTCCTAACACACCAATCAAGCAATACAACCACAACCCTTACGTATACGTGAGACCCGTACCAACACTGATCAGTGCTTGCTTTGGGTAGTAAGCACAGACAGCAAGGCACGAAGAGACAGACGACTGCTTCGACAGCTGGATTCTTCGTGAGTCCTTGGGCGAAGCAGCTGTGCTAACGCTGCAGGTTCCGCCGAATTCATCACGGCGGCAACACCACAACGAATCGCGCGACGACGATACAGCTGGACGTATATCAACGGAGTTCTTGTATCAGAATCGCACGAGCGTCCATCACGCCTTGAAGAACTGCTGGGTCTACTCGGACTTGAGACAAAGGCAGAACTTCTCGTCACCAATCCCTCCTCCTGCGCTTCCGGCAAGCGCCTTGCAGAACACCACAGTTGTCTACAGGACTCGAGACGTGTGGTATTCTCTTGTTGACAAACTTCTTCTGCGTTCAGAACGACGCCTGGAACAGGCAACAAGCTGCAACTTCGTCCTCGAAGACCAGCGGCACAACAACAAACAACGTGTTTGACCCCGCCGAGCCCCCTGATTCACCCAACTTCAACACCAGAACAGACGCTCGGATACGTCATAACAACCAACACACCGCCCAGCAGAATTCGGTTGGCCCGCCGAAACCAGACTGACTGCTACTGTAACTACAACTGCAGACTGCAGACTGCAGACTGCAGCCACAGCAACACTCCATTCCACTCCATTCCCCTCCACTCCCACCTTCGGCAGCGCCCACGCCGACGATACGACTGCGGCGCTGACGCTGGTATAGCCAGATTTACCCCTGAATCCCCTTGTGCCACCTTTCGTTAACCCATTTACCCCGATCACCCGCGAGAGCACAGCTCTCGAATCGATCGCCAATTATAGCACCCTCCTACAAGTCGATCCACGATAGCTCGTACTTCACTCGTGATCAAGTTAAGTCTTGCGATCCTGACCTGTGGGGCAGCATGCCCTCGATAGAGGACGCCGATGTGACTCACCTCCTCACGTGGGTTATGTTCCGCGCCAAGGCGTACCTCAAGATGGACTCTGACGAAGTCTATCGCGAGTACCTTGAGGACTTCCAAGGATGGACTGTGGAGATGTTCCGCAGTGTCAACAAGGATATCTTGAGGGAACTTAAGAAGACACTGTGGGCAAAGCAAATCTACACCAGGACTCGCAATCTCCCGCACGCAACTGCGCTCACAAATGTGCTTGCCACTCGTTCGTTCCCTAAGGAACCCAACAGGGTGATGCCGTTCTTCCGAAATAGAGACGAACTCTACCACAGTGAGACAATTCACGGATCTCGCAAAGAGCCCTTGAAGAAGGGTACTGCGAATCAACCCGTTGATCTCTCTGCTGATGGCGGCATCAAGGAGGAAGAAGGTGCTGCTAAACCACCTAGTCCCCCTAATGGCAAGCCTCCCGCTCCACCTGACGATAGCAAGGGCACTCCCGAGAACCCTATCGACCTTGAGCAACCTGCCAGACAACCTAAGGTGTATGATGTGTACTCCACGCTCCCGCCGGCAGAGATGAAGAACTCAATGATCGACGCACAAACGATCGCGAACTTCAACAAGTACTACAAGGACGAAGACATGTACACTGGCGATCCGTACAATGTGCTTGACGACAAGATAAGGTTGTTCTTCACCGTCTGTGAGAACATGGGCATTGGCCCGCGCCAATTCAAGGCAGCGTTCTTCCACATCTTGAAGGGAAGAGCGAAGACCTATTATATACAACACATCAAGCAGGACAACTCGTTTAGAATAGTGTATCTAAAGATCAAGACTTGCTTTAACGACCACGCAAATCATCAGGACTACTACATAGACTGGACTACGCTAACGTTCGTCAAGCTTCAGCAAGAGCACCCTAACAAGGACCGCACACAAGTCCTTCAGCTATTGATCAATAAGTTATCTATCTGCTATCAAGCTCTCGGATATCAAACTCATGGCGATCAGCCTATGCAAGACAACATACTGCGTGTAATCAAGGGCGTACCAGAGTTCACCATGGCTCTGTTTAACCCACCACGATCGACTGAGTAGCTCTATTCTAGTCTACACACTTCGATTCAAGCTCACAAGAGTCAACAGCCAACCAGGCACCAAGCTTTCCACATAAGTAAAGTCAGCTATAACAAGGAGTATAAAGACAACGACTAGTACTTCTTAGACTGTAAGTACTACAGTGGCCGCAGCAGCCGCGGGTTTGGCAACAACTGAGGCCGAGGCGGCTTTCATGGCAATAGCAACTTCCGTGGCAACAGCTTCGGCAGCAGGCCGAACAACTATAGCATACACTTCCCTAGTCGTGGCGGATACAACAACCGCAGCAATAGCTATAGAAACCGGTTAGATGGCTATAGCAACCGCCTGAGTAGCGACGGTTTTTGGAACAAGCGCTGTTTCATCTACAATAGAGAGGGCTATTGGTCAACCAAGCATACAGCTAAGGAGCGCCGACACACGCATAATCAGTACTTTATAGCTTAGTAAAACAAAGATGAATACCCTTCAGATACTGACTTTATAGCTTTCATTATTAACGTGGAAGGCCTCCACATTAATAAGGTAGATGATGATGATAATAAAGACTTAATTAATCTTTAAGATAATAAGAACACTCAGTTCTTATAAGATTAAGCCTTTAACTATAAGAACGCTATGTTCCTGATGGATCAAGCATTCCTTCACTCCATTGATCCTTCCCCTGAGGGAACTGTAGGAATAAGTACGAGCCTGGCACAAGCTTTCGTGCTTAACAGCCGCTATTCCCACCAGAGATTCCAAGGAATCATTCTGGATATAGGAGCAGCCAAATACTCTACTGGCAGCTACAACCAATTCCTTACCCTATAGAACATGGACCCATCTGTAACACTAGATACATCTTATAACGCAGAAGCATCTATTAAGTTCAGCCTAGGACCTAATATCTTCTCTATTAGCACCATAACTATTCAGATACTAGTTAGTAAGATAATATTCTACATTATAGAGACACTAACCCCTTTTCTACTCTATATTCAAGATATAACAGCACTGGATATCTTCCTTTAGAATACTACTAGTAAAGTAGTGTATACTAAGAAGGATGGTACTGAGCTGATGTTCCTAGTTACTTAGAAATAGGGACACCTATAGTTCATAGCAGAGGATGTATAAGGCCAATACCAGATATTCTTCACAACAGCCAAACTGCGACAGCTTTACTAATAGTTTAGACATCCCTCTATTGATCGACTCTCTCGTCTTCTCTCTAATACTAGTCACTCTATTAAACCTTCCACTTTAGAAGCAATCTCCAAGTTCTATCATCATTATCAACTCTATAATTCCGCTCCTAGAAGGTTCAAGTTTAACCTGTAGGATAACTGTAACTTCAACTACAAAGTCATTATTAACGTCATATACCTGATTTCACTTCCTATTTTATACGTTATCGATTCGGCAACCTCCTTTTAAGGCGGACATTTCCTATCTTCTCTATCTACAAAGAACACATAGGAAGCCCTACAGATAGTGTGGATTGATATGTACTTAGGACCGCCAGACCGCTTAGTCCACAACACAGGAACTAACTTTACATCCACAGAGTTCAAGAGCACTACACAAATCATAGGAATCACTTACAAGCAAGTACCTACAGAAGCATATTGGTCGGTCAGCAAGGTCAAACAGTACTATACTCCGCTTCAATATGCGTTTGAGATCTTATACATCGAACTTAGGAACACCTTTAGTAAGGAAGCAATACTGTAGATGGCTCTTAAGGCTATTAATAATACTATAGGACCTAATAAACTAGTTCCTACACTGCTTATCTTTGGAGTATACCCTCAGATCACACAGGAATCACCACCAACACCTTCAACCTTGGTACAAGCAGTAGCTGTTCAGAAGGCAATGAAGGCGCTGCGGACACTCACAGCACAGCGTAAGGTAAACAACGCTCTAAACACACAGAACAGCCCGGACGTTACAGATATTCTTGCTCTTCCTCTCTAGAGCGATGTACGTGTGTGGAGAGAGAAGGAAGGCTGGCAAGGTCCATATAAGTTAATTACTATCAACAGACACAATATCACACTCGATCTCAAGAACAGACCCATCACGTTCCACTCCACACAAGTACAAGAGTACTATCGTGAGCCCCTAAACGATGAAGATAGCGGAAATGATGGAACTCTGCTGGAACCAGCAGTGCAGTCTACACCACTACCAGCAGAGATCAGCAGTCTAGCCAAGCCAGCAACAACAATAGCACCACAGCCACACCAACATAGACAACCAAGAGGTATAAAGAACAAGCTAAAGCCAGCAATATACCATACTCTGCCCACCCCAATAACGAGTTTCATAACAGAGAAGGAGAAGGAGAACTTCACACTCGCATTGAAGCTCCGACGTAATAGAGTAATCCACACTCCAGGCGACCCTTTTAAGGAATCCAACAATTTAGAGATTACTAACCTAATCAGACTTAGTATCTTTATCTTTAAACTGTTTAATAAGAAGAAACATAGTGGAATATATATCTTCAACACTTATATAGTTCGTAAGATCAAGGGCAAGAACATTAAGCCCTTTAAGAAGTCATAGATGATTCTTTAAGGACACGGAGACGAGGAGAAGAAGGGCATTCTCACACAATCTCCAACCATACAGCGTGCCAGCCAACATCTTCTACTGGCACTAGCAGCCGCACTAATTATGCTTTATAGTATAATCTTGGAACTTTGTGATATTACTCAGGCATACCCTTAGTTAAAGTCTAAACTAGAGCATATTATCTTAGCACACCTACCGCTCAAGCTATAGCACAAGTACCCTCCCGGTACCATTATAAGGATCATTAAGCCACTCTACAGTATTACTAAATCTAAAGTCCACTAGTTTACAATATACCAGACATATTATATCAAGGATCTACAGATAGAAACTTCTATATACAATCCCTACCTTATGGTTATAGACTCTATGCACGAGAAGGATGATTTTAGCTTAATAGCTATGCAAGTTAATGACACTCTCAACCTCAACACTCCTAAGTTCTCTAAGTTCTTAGAGGAGAAGGTGCAGGAACAGGAGCTAAAGTACAAGCTATAGATATAGCTTAAGGAGAACACCACATTCGACTTCAACAGCTCCCATATTCTCAAGCAAGGAACAGATATCCATATGCGCTAGAAGGGCCAAGGTGCGAAGATCGAACCCATAGATATCGACACACCCGATTGTGCGCAGAAATACACTGAGTAATAGGCCTAGGGAGTATACTTAGTTGCAGTCTATCAACTAGAAGCAGCTTTTAATCTCTCTATAGCAGTATAGATACAGGACCTAACGGATTCAGACTACACTAAGCTAAACAAGCGTTTACAATAGTAAGTTGATAACATGAACCGTAGAATTCGGTTTATACCGATAGATATCACAAAGGCTAAGCTCATAGTCTTCGTGGATAGCTCCTTTACCAACAACACCGACCTCAGCTTACAAATCGGATTTATAATCACTCTTCTTACAGAGAAGCTAAACACAGACAACACTTACTAGGAAGCTACTAGAAACATCATCCACTAGTCCTCCACTAAGTATAAGAGAGTTATACAAAGTATACTTACTTTAGAGATCTACGGTATAGTTAATAGATTTAATATAGGTATTATAATATCCACTATAATCTATAAGGTTACTAACTATTTAGGACTTCTATAGATCCTACTTATTATTTACACTAATTCCTACTTATTATATAAGTATTTAGTTAAGTTAGGTACCACTAAGGAGAAACGCCTAATAATTAACATGATAGCACTCTGTTAATTATATAAGTAGAGAGAGATTAATAAGATTAGGTAGATTAACAGCGACAATAATCCTACTAATATAATAATAAAGGCGATACTAAATAAGGCCCTTAAACAACTTATTTCTAATAATAAGTTAAGGCTTCACATTTAGGGATACATAGACCAAAAGGCACTAGTACCTATAGAGTTTTAAGCAAAGACATTGCTTAAAGAATTACTTCTAGTAAGGCAGTCGCCTTAATAGTATTGGAATAAATAGACCTTTAAGTTAACAAAGTTACTATGTTCAATTAGTATTTGCAAAACAGTGTACGCCACTAGCAAAAGTAAAAAAAAAAAAAAAAGTTAGACTAATACGATAACCCTTAGGCGCTACGTTAAGATAGAACCGTCTTAGGCTACTATACCCGACCCTAGACCTCCTTAGACCTAGGTTTACATTGTTAGTTCTAAAGCGGATACTAGCGCTTAAGGGGTATATTATTGAAAGACCCTCACTCCTAAATAGTTTTACCTATAGCAGGAACTATAACCGCTCCTATAAACCTACAGAAGGTAACTAAGAGAGATAAGTACTATACTACTATATAAACGACTCTAACACTTTCACACTATCATACAACACCTACTATAAGGAAGATACACAGTGGAACACCTGAATTAAATAGCTTTAAAGTAATCCTATACTAGTAGGTGAGTCTTTTCCTTAACTATAGTTAGTCTAATCTAATCCAGTCTAGTCTAATCTAGGGCCCTAGGGAAGGGATCGTCACCTACCTATAATAGTACTATTACAAAGCATAAGTGTTATATTTTTTATAAACCTTATATAGGGGAAACACGAATTAGTAAGAGGTTAATTAAATTAATAAAAAGTTAATTAAGTATAGAACACGCTGTTTAACGTTTAATAAGATTCACTTTAGACGAAAAGGATTAGCCTATATACAGACTACACTAGCAGGCACTAATAACAATTCTTACTCTAATATATACCTTTATTTTATAGCACTATAGCTAATTAAGTTAGTACACTATACTAAATTAAAAGATAGTAAGAGTTTAAGTTTAACTTAACTTTAGAGAAAATAACTTTTTAAAGCTTACCTACCACTTAATAAAAGACTGCTAGTATAGGAATAGGGGTAAGCACAATATAATAACTTATAGGGTCACGTAACTAATCTATAGGTATATAGCAGAGGTCTAGCCTTCTACCTTCTAGGCATAGGCTCTTCCTCCTAACACACTAATTAAGCAATACAACCACAACCCTTATATATACGTGAGACCCGTACTAACAGTAATTATATATAGATTTTATAAGTAGGTTTATTTAAAGAAGAAAAGAAGGAAGGAAGGAAACGCCCTTAACTTTTAAGTAGAAGGTGTAGGTGTATAGCTACTTTATTAATAAAAGGCTCTATAAGGACCTTTATAGGGACCCCTAGCTACCCTTTAGCCGCTGCCCTTAACTACTACCTAGTTAATATTAACCTTTTAAGCTAGGATAATAGTTTAGTTTTATTTTAAACGATTGAGAATTTAAATAAAAAGACTATAAAGTAGCTTTTAAGTTATAATATAAAGACTTCTTAATAAATATTTAAAATAAATTAAGGTTAGCTCTCGCCTATTAATACTATACTAGCGCGGCGGACGCTAATAAAGTTATTTCCTTCGCTATTATAAAATTATCACGCTAAAAGCGGCTTAATTACTTATAAAGAGCTTTATTTAATTTACTATATAATGCTATAGGATAATAACTTTAGGCTAAAGCTAATCCTAGACTATATTTTAAAAGGTGAGCTACTAAAATTGTAAGTGGCTGCTCACCGTAGATTACATAACGAATGACTTTTATCTAATGAATTAGGGGGTGGGGGGGTGTAATTCGCCGTCGTAATTTAGTTCATCACTAGTTAATCGACACAAGCTTAATGAATAAGGGCCTTTGCATATGGCTGCCCGACGAGGCAACTGTTTGACATTGAAGTTGCTACTTAACCACAGTGCGAATATAGAAGCACTTGGCAGTGAAGAGAGGACACCCTGGCAGACTGCTAGTTATTCATTGGCAATGTCTGCCACGGCCAAGCTGTTACTTGCCCGAGGTGTTATACTGGAAACCCGAGATTGTCGCGGTTAGACGGCTGTGTTGTTTGCGTCTGAATTCGGTCAAATGGAGTTGGTTCCATTGTTTGACGAAGCTGGTGCCGATCTGGAAGCTGCGGACCTTGACTCATGGACTTGTCTCCATTACGCAGCTGACCTCGGTCACACAGAATTGCTCGCATGGCTCGTTCACCGCCGTCTGCACCTCCATGCCAGGACCTCACGGGGTTGGTCGGCCATCCAGTACGCGTCTTTCAAAATGACGCCGAGCTCAGTCCTTCCGAACTGCGATTTGGCATTCGAGGATGGTGAGACGGTAGCGTATCGAAGCCCTGGGTATTTGATGAATGGTGGCCCAGCTTGGCTCAATAAACTTTTCCACGTGTACCTCCGCCGACTTGACCGGAAGAAGTTTCGCGCCTCGGCCAACCTTGAACCCACAAATTGATGGATTCCGCTGTGCATAATACCTTCAATAGACCAGACACTGTGGGTGACTAATACGCTGCGACTGCGCGCTGCGGTGGACTACGAGGGATCTCCGCACGGCTCTGCTCTGACGGTACCATGCTCTTGAGGACGGCTTGAGTCAATCAAAATCCTGGTACGGCATTGAGCAGCCCTGGTTTACTAGGGATCGAGCGGAAGCCGGTCGGCGATTGATATGGCTAGGAGTCACAAAGAAATCGTCTTGGTTGTTAGTTGATCGATTCATAGAACAGAAACGGATTTCATATCCAGCGGACACCACTCCATCAACACACGCAGCTGGCATCGAGAACGCTCGGGGTGAAATTATGGAGGCGGAGCTCGTCATTACGGGCACGGCAGAGAGGGAGGTTTATGAGTCCACCAGGGATTATTGGATCCGGCTGACAGCCGTGAAGAGGGAATGGCGACGGGGAGTCGTCCGCCAGAACGAGATGGTGCAGACGCACCGGTCATCGCGACTGATACCTGAAGAGCCAGTAAGAATCTGTCCTGGGCACTATGTGGTCCCTGAAGAATCGAAGTGAATAAATAAAGTATCGGGAACTCTAGTGAAAAGGGCCATCCTTCGTCAGCTGAACAACGCGGTCAGGCTTCATTCCATAGAGGTGCACAGTCTTCTTTATAACGGCACCCAGTGACCCGACAAATAGATTGCGCAAAAGTCTGAGACGCCATGATCTGGCTCATCGTGGTTTGATAAGAGGCGAGAAAAGGAACACAACTTCAACGGCCATAGGCTGATTGGCATGGATGGCGTTGTTGGAGTCGATGGACAGTTGTCTGGGTTAACTGGCTTCGTGTACACAATTGTCTCTGTCTCTCAAAGCCTTAGGACTCAATTTCCATGAAACCCATTTACATCGACGTAGCCCGTAGTAGGTCATGAAACAATCGCCTCCTCGACATCGAAGCATTGGCAGTTCCTTGAAGCCTTGCTTTCCCTGGAGGAACAGCCTCTTGTTGTCTAATCATAGGTACTTTCTGTGGTGCACTCCTCTCGAGCTTTTAAACCTAATTAAGCCTTGTCTTGTCGAGCTTTGGCAAGCACTTTCGGCTGAACCCAAGCGCCACCGCCTTGCTGTAGATGGCACCGATGGGGTAGTGCATTCCAGTGATACTGGCCAGGGCCTATGAGAAAAGTCAAGTCAGCCATGCTGAGATTATCAAAATACCATGTTGAGGATTAGACTCAGTCCTCTCACCTTCTGGACAGCTTCGATATCGTCCCCATTCAGAGCCATCTCCCTCAGCTTATCCATCACAAGGCCCGTCCACTTGGCCAGCCTGGCACCGGGGAGATTGACCATCTCCGACAGCGGGATGCCCATATCCTCGAGAATCTGGTTGACATCGTTTGGAGAGCGACCGTCCTCTGCGGCGATTTCAGCGGTGGCGCCCACAAGGCCGACAATGCGCCGCTCCTCGTCGTCGAACTCGTCCTTGTTGTATCTGGCGTTGCCGCCAGAGCAGTCGGGGTTGGCGCACGGGAAGTTGGGCGACTGCAGCGCGGGCTGCTGGATGACGACTTTGAGGGTGTCTACCTCAGTGCAGAAGGCGATGACTTGCATCGATGGGTTGGGGATGGCGAAGCGCTGGCCGTCGGTGTGGCGCACGAAATCTCGCTGGCCTGTCTCCTGCTTGCAGGCCTGGCAGGCGTAGTTGACGATGACGCACATCTTTTCGGCCGTTTGGATCTTGATATGTGGACAAGGAAGTTGGAACGGACTCGGCGCTGAGGAGGTTGAAAGTTGTGTTGGCTGTTGGAACCGCGCAGTGAAGGTGAAGTGTAGCAGTGACCGGCCATGTCAACATTAGGTTGGCTGTCTTGACTTGAGCTCACAGCTGTGGCGAGCTCCAAAAGTGAAAGCCTCTCAGGAAGATTTAATTGAGCTTGCGCAACACCATAGACTACTACCACCTCCTACATTCACCCTTTGTCTCACAAATGAATGGATGAGATCAAGGACCCCAATGACAGCACCTTGGACATTACCTTGGCATATCTGAACACGATTCCTTCACAACTCCATCTTCTATCCGTCAGGGGCGTGGCATCTGTACCACTCCCAGCGTATTGTCGCAGCCATCAAAAGTGTATCGCCATGGCACTGTCTTCCTCGAGGACGGCATCAGGCACATGACAATAGATCGTGATTACTTTCAAGAAGAGCAGACCGAACACAAGTATGCTTGGAAAAGAGGCGATTAGCCATGTAAGAAGGGACTGTAAAAATACCCTGGCCAAGTTTGTGCTGGAAAATTGTCTACTTTCAACAACCTGTTAGTTCCTTGAAAGTCCGCTATTGAGTAAGCATTGTGACATCACACCTCTCGAAGATCTACGCCGTTTTCGTTATCTCCAAGTTCTCTCATTCTCCCCAAAAAGTAGTTAATGTGCTTAAATAGGGTGAGCTCCTTGTCCTGGAGTTATGCTGAATGCTGGTGAGAGGCCTTTCCGGACCTGATGGTGTCTAGCTGGGTCTCTTTCCTAGATTATACTATCTTCACCCTCGCTAAGATATAGCTAATTTGTCCTAGTGAAATGTTCTAGTAATTTTATGTGGGAGTCATAGATGTCTGACAATCAATGTAAATTTTCTAATCACAGCTAATAGGTAGGTTTATAGGCGGGACGCACCATCTGATGCCTTTGCAGCGATGAAGACGACCTCGTTTGGTCCAACGCGGACAACGCCACCTGGAACGAGATGTCAATCCCGAGGTTTCATGCCTTGGATACCGCACCCACCATATTAGTCCAACACTTTCGCAATCGTCCATGGATAGTTTCCAGTCAGCCTGAGGTTGTTAGTTCACAATATAGGGCAGTTTAAGATAACATATTTGGAATATTTGACTTGTCGGTTCTAAAGTCTGTTTATGATTTCGCGGTCCTTCAGATCTCATAACGATCAGACTCATGCTTGACAGGTAGATACACAAAGTGATCGAACGTTGCCTCCTTGGCGGTACCATTCAGATCCGAGCAAGCCACACCAACAAACGCGCCAGTGAAAGAGCCATGCACCTGGTGCCCTCCACACTCATCCGACAAGATCGACGCATCCAGCACAGGGCCGATCTCCTTCAGCTCCTCATCCCCAACAGCATAGAAAAACTGCAGCTTCGGCCCGCGTATCGTCAGCTTCAGCTTGACTTTTCCCTCCCTGGGGATCTTCACCGGCTGAAGCAGGGGCTGCTTGTCCAGGTTGCCATCAGGCCATGAAACATCAGAGATCAGGAGGAGCAGCTCCCTCTCGCCATCCGAGTCGGCCGAGACTGTGAGGTAGAAGAAGTTATATCGGCAATAATACGCCGTCAGCCCGGCAAACTGCCTCTCATCCTCCGGGTGGAAATCAACCACCGTCTCGGCATCGTAACTGAAATGTGTCTGGCGCCTCGCGACGAGGGCCTGCTCGAACCAGCTGCCGATGGCCTCCCGTCCGTAAAGCGTGAGCTTGCCATCGCCGACCTTGAAGATCCTATCCGGCTCAGGCGTCCTAAGCCACTGGAAGTCCTTATGCAGCTCTCCATCAAAATTGTAGCGGCACTCAGCCCAGTACTTCTCCTCATCCCTCGTCCCAGGGACATCAACAAAGAGACTCGGCACGGGCCCATCCTTAACATAAAGCCACCCGTCCTCGCCCCAAGTACACTCCTGGATCGATGTCTCCCTGCCGAGGACACATCTCCTCTTCTGCGTGGTAGGCCGTCCGCACAGGTGGACGAGGTACGTCCGCCCATCCTTGGTCTCGACGATATCTCCGTGGCCGGCGCGCTGAATCGCGGCGTGGGGGTGGTCCTTGGTAGTCAGGATATGTTTCTGCGGATGATCCTCGTAGGGGCCCCAGATATCCCTCGACCGCGCGAGCGTCACCGCATGCTCATATCCCGTACCGCCCTCAGCGGTGAGGAGGTAGTACCATCCCTCGCGATAGTACATGTGCGGTCCCTCGACGAGAGCGAGATCCGTGCCAGGGTAGACATTCTTCTTGGGGCCGACGAGCTTACCCTGGGCCGGGTCGAACTCCTGGAGGATGATGCCCGCGAATGCCGAATTCCCCAGCAGTCCGCCGCGCCGGCGATGGTCCCAGAGCATGTTGACGAACCATTTCTTCCCCGTTTTGGGATCATGGAAGAGGGATGGGTCGAAGCCGCTGCTGTTTGCGTAGACTGGGTCGCTCCAGGGCCCCGTGATATTCTTGCTGTGGACGATGTAGTTGTGCGTGTCCTTGAAGCTGCCGTCCTTGCGCTTCACGTCTGTGTAGACGAGCCAGAAAGTCTCGCCTGTGCGTTGTTAGGAAACATTGTCTATTGCTGCTTGGGGTGAAAGAAGAATCAGAAATGCTAGGCTGAGCATGTTCATCTTTGAAACTCACCGTCATGCGTCAAACACGGCGCCCAGATCCCACAGGAATCTGGGTTGCCCCGCATATCAAGCTGAGCCTTGCGCGTCAGTGGCCGACAGACAAGATCCCAATTAGCCAAGTCCGTCGAGTGGTGAATCTGCACGCCAGGGAACCACTCAAACGTTGACGTCGCGATGTAGTAGTCTTCCCCGACGCGGAGTATGGACGGGTCGGCATTGAAGCCGGGGAGGATTGGGTTGCGGATCGGCGGCATGTTTTACGGTGCGCAGGGTGCGCGAATCCAGAGACGATGAATAATTTGGGCGACCGACAGCGAGCGTGACGAGAATCCTGACTGTTGGAAGCCCAAAATTATGTGAAGATTCAAAACTCCTTAGTGAGACAGGCCACATCGTGAGGATATATACCGAGTCGCGAGCTCGCGCCAAGGACGAGGAGCGCCGGGAGCTAATGCACGCCATCAATTTAGCCGTTTTAACCGGCGGGTAGCTCACTACGGGTGCCTACTGTCATGGAGCAAGAGAGTCAGTCATTCATTTCGTCGGGCAGAGAAGAGAGGAGCTTCCCCTCCGACCGGGCCGGCCAAGGCTCGGCTGCCTTAGACCAGCAGGCCGGCACGTAGCGTTGCAGTGGGAACTGTGCTGCCCAGTGTTGATGATCAGCACACCACATCGCTAGCACAGGAGAGATGGCAGATCATGACGACGGGACCAAAGACCCCTGACAGGAAGTGTGATGGTATTTATGTCAGGGAAAACGTAGTAGAAAAGAATATGCTCGTCTTCTGTGTGGTATCTATGCTCATCTAATTCTCTTGACTCTTCATTACAATTGCCTCGCACGGTTGAAGAATTAATCCTGCAAATGCTTGCTCTCCGGGGTACTCAATAACGTCGCAAAAAAAGGGGGAATAAACAGAAGAGACAAAAGAGACAAAAGTCGAGACCGCCAAACGCCCAAATGCAGCCGTTTCTTTGGGGCTTCCCGTTCCAGACGGCGTTCTTGTAGTAGCACGAACTTAGGTGACGCCTCTCCTCAATCTACTCATCGGGTATACAGCAACGAACATGCTCAGGGTATCTCTGTGTCACCATCTCTAACAACATCCTCCTAATACTTAGTCCTCGAAGAACTGGATAATGTGCTTGAAGTCCCGCACGCCGAGACCCATGCGAGGGTAGCAGACATAGACCGGCTCGCCGTACGCGCCGAACTTTTCGCGGAACTCGCTCTTTTTGTTCAGACGCAGACTCTTGATGATGGTATCATACGTCTTGGCCAGGAACTTGGCGCGAACACCACCGAGGTGGGCGCCGGGAACCAGCTTCTCGCTGACGCCAGCGCCGAAGGTGACAGGGCCGTTCAGGGCCGCCAGCGCTGTCTGAATGGTCGCCTCGATCACGCCGGAGGGCGTGCCGGGCATGTCGAGCGCCCACTTGACCTGCCAGCCGTGACGCGGTGACAGCTGCGCCAGGACAACCATGGCCATGACCTTCTTGACCTTCTTGCCGTTCTCCTCGACGTCCTTTTGTGCCGCGAAGTAGCGACGGTGGTCCATGTCGACCCACGGCCGGATCTCAGTCAGGTGCACCTGCTTCTTGCCCTTGCGCTTCTCCATCCACTGCTGGATGGCCGAGTCGGCGCGGCGGATGAACTCCTCGTCGGGCCGGAGCTCTTCAATGTCGATACCCTCGCGCTCGACCTTGCGCGCCTCACGGCCCTGCGGCCCGGCAGCGTGCTTGTCAGCATCCACGCGCTGCTCCTCGACGCAGGTGAGGGTGCGCCATCCTAGGCTGCGGCCGAGGACTTCCTGCACGGACTCAGACACCAGCATCCAGATGGGCGTGAGCTTGAGATCCTTCTCGACGAATTTGACAAAGGCCTTGGCGACCTCGCTGACCTGGGACGGGTCGCAGAGTGGATCGCCAGTGATCATGGCAAATTTGTTGTCCTTCTTGACATAACCCACGACCGCACCCGTGGCTCCATGCCTCCAGATCTCGAATCGGTCGTCGAGCCAGGAGGTGTTGGTAGCGTCGCCGTAGTTGGCGATTAGCTTCTCAAGTGGATATTCATTCACGCCCTCCGGCCGGACGTGCTTAGTGTCGCAGTCTGGGTGGGGGAGGCGGACATTTCGCTCGGGTAGGGACTTGGGGTCACGGTGGTACAGGGTCGCGTATCTCACGTCGACAAGCTGGAGTGTCCAGGCCAGGATACGCTCCAGACCGAGACCAGCGCCGGCGTGGGGCGGGGCGCCGAGGTCGAATGCTGCGAGGTAGTACTCCATGCCGTCTTCAGACATGCCCATCGACTTCATGTTCTCGCGCAGCCTGGTGGCGTCGTGGATACGCTGGCCACCAGAGCAGATCTCCTGGCCGCGGATAAACATGTCGAAGGAGTTGGTCCATTTGGGATCCTTGGAATCCTTCATCGTATAAAATGGTCGCGCGTTGGTGGGAAACTTGTCGAGGACGTAGTAATCGGTCTTGTACTTCTCCTTGACGAGTTCGCCCAGGCGGATCTCATTCCTGGTCGACAAGTCTTCCTCGTCGACATCGATGCCATCGTCGCGCAGCATTTGGAGGCCCTCGGTGAAGGGGATGATGGGCGTCTCCTCGAGCCACATGATATCCTCGGATGGCCACCGCTCACGGACAATCTGGAGCTCTGGCATGGACTGAAGGGTGCGGAATACCTCCTTGATGAACGCGTCAACCTGGTGGATCACTTCATGGTAGTCCTTTTGGATAGCCATCTCGACGTCGAGACCGGTGTATTCTGCAAGATGGCGCTTGGTGTTTGAGTTCTCCGCGCGGAAAACCGGGCCGATCTGTTTGACTAGTCAGCTGCTATTCATGAGGGGAGGTAAGCTGGAAATTTGAGGACAGCCGAGTGGTGGCCAGCTTTGGTGGCATGAGCCACCAAGTGAGTCTGGTATTTTGAGAAGGGAGCGAACCTTCCAAGTGGAAACGAGAGACCATTTTGGTACCTACCTCATACACCTTGCCAAAATCGGCAGACACAGTCATCTGCTTAGCAAGCTGGGGGCTTTGGGCCAGGAAAGCACGCCGCCCGAAATAGTTGACCTTGAAGACCTCAGCACCGCTCTCCGTGGCGGCGGGCTGGAGCTTGGGGGTCTGGATCTCCATGAAGCCATCACGATCGAGGACCTCGTGGAACTTGCGGGTGACCATGGCCCTGATGCGGAATAGAGCCTGGTTGCTGGGGTGTCTCAGATCGAGGATGCGGTTGTTCAGGCGGGCCTGAGTAGTCTCTGGAGGCTCATAGTTGTCGAAGGGCAGGTCGCGGGCGGCATTGACAACATGGACGGAGTAGACCTTGACCTCGAGGTCCTTGTGGGTGGCGGAGCGGACCGGCTCGGGAGGCAACTGCAAGGTGCCAGTGACCTGGACAAGCGACTCGGGCTCGAGGCGCTGCACCCACTTGACGAAGTGGGAGGTGTCGTGCTGCAGGACACCCTGGATGGAGTGTGTCTGGTCGCGGAAGAGCAGGAAGTCGAGGTGCTTGGAGACGTTGCGCTGGTGGTGTATGCGGGCGCGGAAAGTGACCTCCTTACCGGCCGGGAGTTCAGTAACCTCCCGGATGGTGAGGAGCTCCTTTGCCTCCATGGCCAAGCCGTACCTCGCGCGGGTCTCCTCGTCCTCCTCCTGCATGGCGAGCTGGTCCTCGAGTTTCCTCCTCTCCTCAATCTCCTCTCGTTCGGCCTGCAGCCTCAAGGCCTTGGTCTCCTTCCTCGCGTTTCTCTCCTCCGTGCGGCGGCTGGCCTTGCCCAAGCTCGAGCTGGAGCCGGATGACCTGCTGCGGGCGTGGCCATTAGTGTGGGCATCGCCGTTGGTCCTTGCGCCATGGTCGGCGCTGGACCGCGGCGACAAGGCCCTGAATGCATTTTGCAGGGCTGTCATCTTTAGTGAAAGGCAGCCAAGACTTCTGGTATTCTTGTTCTTGTTATTGACGACGTTGTTGTTTTTGTTTTGGGAGTCGTTCTTGTCTTTCTTGGCCGTGCTGATACTACTCTTGGTGGTAGGTGTTGAAGTGGTGGAGTCTTGTTCTTCCTTGCTGTTGTTGTCCGCACAGAAGCAGGACATCTAACGAAGGAAACAACAGTGCAAGTCAGCGGGGGATATTCGCGGGTGGGTATCACGTCTTGGAAGGGTATTGGGGGGAAGAAAATCAATAACGAAGAGGTACGTCTGAATGACGATGAGGCAAATCAGGGAGGGCGGGCCATCTGAGGTTAATAAAGGTACAAGTGGCTGGTGGAGGAGGACAGGACGAGCATGGGAGCAAAGGGTGTCAAGCTGTGGCTGTCTTTCTCCGTCTTGCTCCGTTCTCGTCTGTGTCAAAACAAATCCGGGCCAGCCGCAATGCGCAAGGATAGACGGGCAACGACGTAAGAGCTGCAGCACACGTGTGGCTCGAGGTTTTGGAAAATGCTAACCTTACCTTTCCTTGGTTCCCGGGTGTTCCACAGAATTCTCTGTGTGAGCAGCCGTCCCTCTTCTCCCTCGTCCCCGTCGCCTCCCTGGTATGAGTGACCGGCATGGCGCGGAAGGGCGAAGTGTGGGCACCGTGGACACCCATTTGGGCCTGCCTCTGCCTTAGTGCAAGGTACCCTGCCGTTCCAAAAGTCGTGGTCGCGAAATTGGGTTGAGCCCGGGGCCGAATACTATGGTAACACCAGCCGGGCTGGCATTGGGCGAGTGCCAGGGTAGGGTGAGTAAGGAAGTCCAGGACGGGGTGGGTCTTTATGACGTGGATGTGGTGTAAGTGTCACAGCGACGGTGCGTTGCCGGGCCCCACCAATGCGTGCCAAGGTACGTACCTATTGTACTCCGTACCTCGAGCCGCATGCAATTTTTGAACAGAGATACCGTCACTGCTCACTTTTGGCTGGGAAAAGAGATGACCCACCCCCTGCCCAAAACACAGGCAGCCGGAAATAACTGCGATGGCCAACTGACTGGATGTGAATGGGCCGGTCCAGGCTCTTCTCAATGGATGATTGTTACTACTCCTGGCAGTCTCAGTGGGTATTCCCAGTCACTCAGACGGAGACTGGCTCAGATTATCAGTGTCAGCTGCAGGAGCGATCGAGATGGCAAAAGACCAAAGCGAATCGAAGCGAGGTGACTCAAGTTGTTTGGTTGCAAGCGTTGCAGGCTTCGGCCGAGGAACTGGGAATGTTGGCACGTCACGGAAGATCCGGAGCAAACGGTCCTCGGGGGCCCTGTCTGTCCCGTCCGGCGTGCTGTCTGGATGTTCAGTCCGACCGTCACCTGACTGCAGTTGATTTCAAATGTTGTTGATCTGCCAGAAAAGGTCATCGAATCCGAAATGGATGCGCCGTCTGGTTTGTCATTTCAAATGCTGCATCCCCAGATCCCATGGCGCAGGTGCATGCCCTCATTTATCTAGTACGGACAACTCTGAGTTGTCGATCTAACAATACTTTTGGCTCGGTCGGGCCACGGCAAGTCATGCTGCGTGGCTCATTCTCTTGTCCTTTGCCAAGGGCCATCAAGGAAAGCTTGGTCCTGCGAGCAAGCAGCAGATGGCTCGGCGAGCATGGTCGGTCTGGCGAGTGAGAGGCGTCGGAGGGCTCGGGGACGCGGCGGGAACAACGGTAACCCAACCCGCGGTCAGCCCGGCACTATCGCACTCACTGTCCATTCGCGGGTCAAGTGACACGACAAGACCTCCAAGACGATTGATCCCTGGTGAACACGCAGCACCGTCCACGACGCCATCGCAGCCCCGAGAAACAGCCCAAGGGAGAAAGCAGGGCTTTGGGTGCTGGGCGTCGTCGCGACAAGAGCTGAGTTGGTGTGGCTTGTCCCGTCGTCCCAGGGTTTGTCGTTGGACGTGTGGCCCTGCCAAGGCGCTGATTCGCAGCGCCAATAGCTTGATCTTGTGGCTGATGGTGACACGGGTGACACATGGGCAGGACGGGCACGGGACATCTCGGCTAGAGTAGCTGAGTAGCAGGGCCAGCAAGCTGGGCAAGATCCCACCGACCTTGGCCTGCTCTAGTCCTGCCAGATCTGACGGCGGGCCGCAATTTCGCTGCCACCAATGCCACCCTACAGGATGTCGGCCACGGCAGGAATTGCATTCATGCCGCCACTTCCCTCATGGCAGCCACGGCAATATGTGGCTCTGAAACGAGTGAATTCTCGCCGACCTGCCTGCCAGTGATCTCTCTTGGTCGCAGCTGCGGTGGGTATAAAGTGTCGCCGGTGGGTGATTTCGGATACAGTTGCTGTTGAGGAAGTATCCACACATAGGATGCCGAGGTTCGACAGGTCAGATACACGCAGTAGTAGAGATAGCAGATCGAAGTGGGACTGGCCCTCCGCAATGACGGTACACAGGGCGATCTGTGTTAGAATGTCACGATCGTTCAGGTTGCGGGTTGTGCAAGGGCCGACCGAGGCAGGCGCCAGCAAGGTGGGCCGGAACAAAAGCTCCCCCACCCGTTTCGACTTCGTTCCGTCCGCCTTCCCCGTCAGCCCAATCTTCCGTCCAGCGTCCAAACCAACGTCACTGTGGCCCGTGCTCGGAGCATCCCGAGGCTGGGGTAACCTGACGTCACTCGTCACCCCGTCTCCTGACAAGTTCACTTGAATGGGGAGGCATGATTGCTTTGATTGCGACTTCTGGCTTGTCGGACAGCGGCCGGTACAAGGCATACGTACTCTCGTCCAACCCACTCACCCACCGACTCCAACAACATTTCCCAAAAACACATGAAAGCCACCGTTTCAGATTCACGCTCTCATCTCCCCGTGCCTTGCTGGGGAACCAACCCCAGAGATCCCCCGATGATACCCACCTTCTCCCTGTGACTGACAGCCCGCTTGCAGCATACACACATGTATGGTCGTGGGCTGTTTCAAATACCCCTGAGACATAATGGGGGTGGGCGTGTCTAACACCAAAACATCCTCCCCCGGGCTTATCGCGAAATGACGTACCCTTGTTTGTACCCGCTGTCCATCTGAAAAGCAGGCTTCCTCCTTCCCTTGCTAAGCGAAATAGCTACCACGTTGCCAGAGTCGCAACCAGTCAACAACAGCCAGTCGCTACCGAATTCGAATTCAGCGTCGAAAACCGTCAGTAGCAGAAAATCTCAAGAAAAACAGAAGATGTCCGAAGGTGCCGCCGCCACCCTGGCTGAGCAGCCAGATGTCACCCAAGAGGCCAAAGATGCCGTCGAAAACCCCTCCCTCGATGTATACCACAACCCCCTCGAACAATCCTCACGATGGACCCTGGCAACCAAAGCATATGCATACCGTACAGGGGCCTCCATCGCCTTCGGCATGGGCAACATGGCCTCGCCTGCCGTTCCCTCCCCACACAAGACCATATACTTCGACTCGACCCTGTCCGAGAAATACAAAGGCAAGGAGAAGATCAAGGCAGATGTGTGGACACCAGACCGTCCACTGTCGAGAAAGAGCTCCAGGGGTAGCCTGAGGTCCCTCAGTAAGAAGAGGAGCAAGGAGAGCGGTGACGAGTCTGCGGACTTGCTCAAGCCGCCGCTGTCCCGTTTCTCGTCCAGAAACTCGGTACACGGGGGTTCTGACGAGACAGGTGACAAGGTTGGGTCTTCGCTCCGACCCTCCCTGTCCCGGTTGTCGTCCCGCATATCCTTCAGGTCGTCTCACTCAATGAAGTCGAAGAGCTCGCTATCGCTGCCGACCACCCCCTCGGCCCCCGTTGACAACCCGATGGACAAGATCCCCTCCACCCTCAATCCACAGCCCGATCCAACATCGCGGCGGCCGGCCATCATCAACTTCCACGGCGGGGGCTTCGTTCTGGGCCAGGGGACGGACGACGGGCGTTGGGCCATGGCTGTAATGCAGGCGCTGGGTGCGGTGGTGTTCTCAGTCGAGTACCGGCTGGCGCCTACGTACCCCTTCCCGACGCCGGTTGAGGACTGCGCGGATGCGATACTACAAATATGGCGGAGGGCGGACGAGTTCTGGATAGACCCCAACAAGATTATTCTTACTGGCTTCTCGGCCGGCGGGACACTGGCGCTGGCGAGCTGGGTGTTACTACAAGATCACGCCAAGTTCGGCTACAAGCTCGAGCCCGCCCTGACAGCCTCGATGTCAAAATTGGCTTTGTCGACGGGCGAGGGGGGCTCGAAGATCCCAAAGGCAGCCGAGGCGGAGACCCCCCAGCCGGTGGGCCTCATGCTCTTCTACCCGCTGCTGGACTGGACAATGTCGCGGCCGCGCAAGCGACTGACCTGTTCCAAGCCCGAGATGACCCTTCCCCGATCCCTGACGGACATCTTCGACGCGGCGTACATCTACCCTCCCGACGAGCTCAAGGCGAACCTAGACAACCCAATGCTGTCGCCGGGGCTGATGCCAGACTACCTGGTCGACAAGCTGCCCCCAGTGCAGCTGTGCCTTTGCGAGTACGACATGCTCTTGGCCGAGGGCAAGATATTTGCCGAGAGGCTGAAAGCCAGGGGCAAGGAGGTTGGGTACCGGGTGGTCCCCGAGGCGAAGCACGCGTGGGACAAGCCACTGCCTTTCAACCCGCCAGAGAACCTGGGGGTCGAGTATGGCGAAGCGGTGCGGGCAATGGCGAAGTGGTTAGGAGCGGAGGATGTAGATAGTGGCAATGGTAATCTTACAGACGAGTCTGTGCCTGAGGGTGTAGAAGTGTAGAAGATTGGGGTTGTACGAGACAGTACGCGGGTGCATGAGCGATTAGAGGTCATAGATGGAGTTGGTCTAGAGCTGTATTAGCAGGTGGTCTATAACTTTAGTTAAATACAGCCTCCCTGGCGCCGATAATATCAACCACCAACAAGTTTTATTTACACTACAGCCACCAGAGACGGTCCAATCAATCGTGATCTCTCATCCAATAATTGGGTTTAGATACCTGCTGAATCCTGGACATGCTTTTCTCCCCATGGCCGTTTTCGCCACCTCAAGGGATCTGACCACCCACGTCACGTGACATTCAATACCGTCAAATTCGCCTCAGCCAACATCCACCACCCAACTCCCCATCGATAGGCCAACCAACCCCTGCACCAACCCTCACCTCCTATATAACATATATGTACAAAAGTCGACTTCGTCTTAACTGACCGAGGCAGACTACCACCAACAATGTCAAAGTCCAAACAGAAGCGCAAGGCGCAGCAGAGCCAGCTGCAGCAGGCCGGCGCGGCGAAGAAGGCCAAGACGGAGCAGGCCTCGCATGCACCCACCCCAGTCCTGCCGACAGTCGGTGCTGCAGCCGCGACCTTCGAGCCCAAGTTCCTGAGCACCGTCGTGCCGGAGGAGGACCTCGAGATCACGGTCGACACGCTGCGGGCACTGGTCGAGAACCCAGGCCTGATCAAGTCCAAGGCATGCAAGGACCTCCGGACGGCCGTGTTCGAGTTCCGCAAGGCGTGCACGACGGGCTTCAATGCTGCAGGTCTGTATCGATCTATTAATCTTAGCGGTCAAACACTCTGACACATAAACCCCCAGCCGACGCAAACCTCACATCCCGCATCAGCGGCGCCCTTGCCGACGGTGGGCACACCGAGGCGCGGGTCCTGCTGTCGGAGATGCGCATCCGGCAGCAGACGCCCAAGCTCGGGGCCCTGTGCCGGTGGGTGCGGGACCTGGACGTGATCAGCGGGCTGGCGGAGCAGCGGGAAGGGCGAGGGAAGCGCACCGAGGCGCAGGCCGAGACGCTCAAGGTGCTGGACGCCATCCTGCGGGTGACGGGACCCGTCGATCACACCCCATTACCGACCGACGACAATGCAGCAGCAGCAGTCGAGGTATCCTCTCAGCAACCAGCAGGCACGCTCTCCGTGCGGCCGGCGTGGGACCTCCGCGGGACGGGCCACCCGCGCCGGATGGTCTACGACTCGGTGCTGGACGGGACGCTGGCGTCCTCGATGCCCGCGGGGCTGCGCTCCAAGTTCCGTGTGATCCAGACCGTTCCTGGCACGGAGCGGAACCCGCCTAACAAGCACCCAGCTACGGTCTACGCATCCAGAGACGGCGCCATTGCCCTCGCACCGCCCTCGTCATCTGATGCCCCCAAGACAACACACCACTCGCACCCAACCGTGCCGGGTCTGCACCTCCTGCGAGATGTTTTGTCCCCAGACGAGTGTGACCGGATCATCGGTGCGGCCGAGGGCGTTGGGTTTGCGCCTGATGCGCCGGTGCGGCCAGGTGGGGATAGTCCCAGTGCAGCGGAGAACAGCGTGCTTGCGCACAATTTCTACTGGGTTGTCGATGAGGAATTCTGTCGGGGGCTCTGGGCGAGGGTGGAGCCGTTCGTGCCGGAGCGGGTGGATGGTCGGAAGGTCCGGGGATTGAACCGGCGGTTCCGGGTCTATCGGTATGTCCCGGGTGCGGAGTACCGGGCGCATATTGGTATGTTGTAACAACCTTCCTTGCCTTTGATTCCCTCCTTTCTTTCACATTCTCTCCCCCCACCCTTTGATTTGTCAAGCTAACACTCCAACCTAGACGGTGCTTGGCCTCCCTCGGGCATCCTTCCCGACGACACGTACCAGTACGACGCCAGTCCGCCAGACGCGAAGCAGTCCTCGCTTTTCACCTTCCTAGTCTACCTCAACGATGAGTTCTCAGCGGGCGAGACGACCTTCTTCCTACCCTCGTCGCGGGAGGGGACTCTCAATGCGTACCCCGTCAAGCCGATCCAGGGCAGCGTCGCCATGTTCCCGCACGGCGAGACCGAGGGCAGCCTGCTGCACGAGGGCACTGGTGTGATGCGTGAGGACAAGCCAACTGCCAAGTATGTCATCCGGACGGACGTGGAGTATGATGTAGATCCTGGGATGGACTAGCTTTTGTCTGCCTTTGACCTTGGGGGATAGTATGTGTGACTCATGCGGATCGCTGTGTTGCTGTCATGCCCCGTGGGCTTTGCTTTCTTCTACAGTGGTTGGCACACCGCAGGTATATGAAATGGGATCTCAGGTATATTGTTGAAATAGACACCCAACTACCTGCCTACCTGCCCATTTCCTATGCACAGAAACCTTTTACATACGCTATCTCGAACCCAAACCAGAAAGAAAATAGCCAACAGACAATGCTAGAAAATCATACACGCGTACCCAAACGTCCAATTCAATGATATGCTGCTGTCTCGCCCGACACCTCTTTCTTCCCATTTATCTCTCTCTTTCTCTTCTCTCTCGCTGAAATCCCCGTTTTATCTCGTATGCACCGCCCCTTCTCTCTCTTTCTCTCCACGCCCAAGCGCCGACTCGATTCGTGTTCTCCAGAGTCTTCCCATTGACATTTGTTTTCCCAGATGCCCCTGATCATGCAATACTGTGTTGTTGCCGCTATGTCGTCTCCTTCCTCCACGTCCCCCGCATGTTTATGAACCACTCCTCCATCATGCCGCAAAGTCTCACGCAAAACTACTCGAAATGGTAATCGCCGTTGTGTAAAACATCCCCACGATCCCCAGCACCATCAGAACCATGTCGCCAATCTTCTCCCCCGTCGTGGAAGCGACAGCCTTGTAGTGCAGGAAGGCCGGGTAAACATAGACCAGCGGGACGCAGGCGACACTGCCGATCAGCGCGACGAAGCGGTCGAGATTGGTGCTGCCCCCGATGCTGATGGCGCAGCAGACGACGACGAGGGCCGTGCGGAAGGCGTTCTTCTTCCACTTGGTCAACAAGTCCTTCTTGCCGCTGCGGTGGCCAAACAGGCGGCCCTCGAGGATACGCATGGCCGGGAAGAGCTGTACCGGGTTGCCGATGAGCACCGCGAGGGCGTAGAGGAACTGGACGGCGTTGACCAGCCGCGAGGACTGGGGGAAGTTGTTGATGACCTCGATCTGGGTCTGGTCGCCAAAGGTGGCGTAGCACAGGGCGCCGACCGAGGTGAAGATGGCGGTGATGATGAGCATGACCAGGCCCAGGAGGTACTCGAACTTCTCGGGCTGGCGCATGGAGGCATGGATGGGGATGATGAGACCGATGCCCTCGAAGGTGAAGATGGAGGCGCCAATGGTGAGGGTGTAGGCTCGGGGGTTGAAGAGCTCGACGGTGGGGCTCATGCCGTCGGTGATGAGATGGGAGATGTCGTATTGCCAGATGTAGCAGAGCCCGATGAGAATGAAGGCGTCGGCGAGGGTGGCGGCTGCGCCCAGCTTGGATATGTTGCGGATGAAGCTGAGCGGGATCAGCAGCAGGGCCTGCAGGGCGATGAGGGCCTTGATGCCGAGAGGGTTGGCCCCGTTTGAGACAGCGGCCAGGAAGCTGAACCAGTTGTCGGCGACGAAGACAAGACCAGTGCAGACAAAGCCCAGCTGCGACAGGGTGATGCTGGTCAGGATAACGTTGCGCATCCAGGGTCCTGCGATGGCCTCGCCGATCTCGCCGTAGGAGCCACCACACGACGTCCTGCACTTAAGCAGGAGGTGGAAAGCCCACATGGAGATGGCAGCAACGGAGATGAGGCAGATGGAGGAGAAGAGGATACCGCCGTTGTAGAAGGCCTTGGGTAGGAACATGATGCCCGTACCAACAAAAGCCTTGAGGAGGGTCAGGAAGGTCTTGGTGGTGCCAGCGTCGCCCTGCCGCCTCAGCACACGTGACGACTTGCGTCGTATGTGATTTGGGCGACGACGGATGAGTGGGCTCGACTCGTTGGCAGCCTCCTGGTCCTCGATGGCCTGCTCGGAGGGGGTGGCCTCCTCGTCGGTGGCGCCCTCATCGTCTGAGTCCGCGAGGTCCTCACCGGCGAAGGCGCCGTAGAGGTCGAGGAATTCGACAAAGCTGCGGGTGATGGGCATGCTGGTGCCGCCCTGGAAGCCACGTGGGCGCTGGGTCCTCTGCTTCTGCAGGACATGGTGCCTGCGGAAGCCCTGAATCTGGTTGATGTCGCCTGCGGTCAGCTCATTGGCCGGGGATTCGGTGCGCACGGGGTGGGAGAAGGTCATGGCGCGCTGGATCCCGGGGGGCTGGGCGGGGATCTTGAACAGATCACGGTGGATATCACCGCCCTGGAGCAGGAGGGACGACTCGGCGTGGTGGTCTGAGTCGTCGACGGCGTCTTCCGGGACAGAGGAGCCCGGGACGGCCGGGTCGGCGTTGGGGTCGGCATGGGCGGCGGCGCCGGTTCCGTCAAAGCCGTCGAATGCGGCGGTGTAGCCGTCGGGCAGGTGCTCTGCGACGACGGCGGCCACCCTCTCCTGGTCCTCGTCCCTGGGGTTGAAGGACCCAGAGACGCTGTTGAGGCGGTTGAGGACCTCCTCTGGGATGTCTCTGTAAGAAGACATGACGGGCGGGAGGGACAAGAACGGACTGGATTGGAATGAGTTATGATGTCAACGAGCAGTCAAGGTGAGATTGTGTCTGGGGCTAATAATAAAGTGGCAGTGAGAGCAGCCAGTCTGCCAGCATGGAAAAATAAGCGAAACGCTAGAGTCAAAAAAAAAAAAGTGAGACCTCTTCTCTTTCCTGCAACAAAAAGCTATACCATTTCGTGTGAGGCTCTCGTTGCTCTCACATTGTAGGCAATTGTTGGTGTTGTCGTTGCCTTGATCGTTCCTGAGACGGTGCGACGGTGTGGAAGGTGGTGCAGGTGTGAGCGTGAGTGCGAGGGTTGAAAAGGTACGGGCGAGGTGAGAAGATGGAAACGTTGGGATTTGGGCTGGCACGGACAAACGGTGAGTGCAGGATGAGGTGAGATGAGTGACGCCCACGGACAAGCTTTTTCCTTGCTGGCCCCAGGTCACTCACTGCTCCTGCCACATGCGCCTTGCACCTCCACACTTTTGGCCAGCGACAAAGCAGGTGGGGCACGGTCAGTCTGGTCAGTGCCCAGGCCAAGCCCCAGGGTCCTTTACCACAGCACCACAGCACCTATGCCCCTCTCGATTCAGGACCACCCACATGCGGTGCCACCTGAGCCAAACCGGCCAGCACTAGTCCTGGCCTGGGGAGGTCACCAGGAACCGCTTCGACCGCCTGGACCGCCCTGGGCAGGATCTAACACTTTGCAGCTTTTTGGGGGGCGCTGATGACGCAATTGGGCAAGACACCGCGCTTCAGGCTCTCTTGCAGGTCAATAGAGTTTTGATTTCATCTATCGACTATAGGTGACATATTTCTAGATATTTCTTCCCCACAGTGCCTCTCCAAACACATACAAAGTCACAGAACTCCCTCGAAATTTCCACACTGCCAAGCCACAACACCACCTCTGCGGCTGCAGGTTGGAAAAGATCACCAATGCACTCTTCCAAACTCGCCAATAAGGTAGTTGTGGTTACTGTATCATTTCATTGCCGGGGCTAAGAGTAATTGTGCATCCCTCAAGTTTTCAACCAGAGCTACCTTGCACCGAGACTGCGCAGTCGGCTCTGTTCAGGAGCAGTATTCCGTTGAGAGGTCGAACGATGTATGGGAGATTCTCCACAAGGAACTGATACTAAGATCCATCCCCGTTTGACAAACTGGCTGCTTGTCTCCCATTCCCAAAAATTGACAACGACTTCGAGGGGCCAAGTGATATTGCACATGAACGAGATCATGACGATAAATCAAGGCCCAAAAGGTGAGCGCAGATAGTCCATCACAGGGCATTCCTATCTTCTCAGCCCGGCAGCACGACCCCCACCGTCCCTAGCCTGCAGGATTTCCAGACCAGTCTTTATCTTCCCCAGACCGGTGTCGGTAATTTTGGACTGCTCATCTCGCACCACGCCGATCAGGAGGTCGGCGTAGTGCTTGATGGCAGGTTGCGCAGCGTAGTGCTTCTCGAACTCCACCTCAGCTCGATCTGCCATGAACCGTGCGCCTTCTGACTGTCTGTCCGTGTCGTACGGTCCTGTATTGCGCTTCTGACCGCGCATTCTCTCCTTATGCTGCAGCTCCATCTGGTCGGCCTGGTGTTCATCAAACATTTCTCTAGCCTGCTCGAGCTCTTGTCTGGCCCTTGCGGAGCCATCGCATATCACATCAAGCTGTCTCTGGGCAACCTCCTCCCACATGACAGTTTCGTCCCTGATTTTACGGAGCTGCTCGTTCGAGTCCACTATGCCGCGATCGGCCTGTGGGATGAGCATCAATATCTGATGGTCTATTTCGATCCGGGCGTGATGCTTGTATGAACAACTCAGCTGCTTGATTTACCATGTTAGGGGCCGCGGTGGAGAACATACCCGGGTAGACATCATGTTGCTGTTAGTGCTTGTGGGTAACTGGTTGATATCCTTGTGTTTACCACTGTTCACTGATGCGTCTCAGTGTCTTCGTCTAAGACGTGGTATCAAAGAAAAGGCAATTTGAATTTCCTGTGAGCTCACCTTATATAGCTACAGTTACCTGGTTCCCAACATCGACAGCGATTAGCCTAGGGGTCACTGCAGGCCACCCACTCACCCAGATACCTGAGCAGAAAGGACTGTCAGTCACATTGCACCTTGCTACCTACCTAGGTAGGTAGTCATCAGCCACTCTCTGCATAGATCACAAACACTGCTTTATAGTATGCGTCTTTTTTCGCCACTCAGGCGTGTATTACACAGCTACGGCACCCATCCCCAAGGCCCCCATATAAAAAGGTCCCATAGAATGTCCTGGTGTAGGAAATAATACTACGGAGCCTCTCACTTTCCTTTGGAAAGTCTCCGATCAGGAGGCCTTCCAAGAAATGACTTCTAACGAACATCAAACCTGATGGAGGCAAGCTAGAAGGCCACCATAAAACATGTCTTTGACCATTGTTGAATGCAGCTGTGTAACTGCAGGGATGTGGTCTCAGGGCCATCACATCCAATGAAGTGAATATAGTCTTATCAATTTCAATAAGTCACCGATTTTGGCAAAATGGTTGATGCTCTGCTGTTCACCTGGCCTGCATCGCCCGTGGACCGAAACTACCCTGGGCAGTGGCGTGCTGCGAAAATCATGCCCATGGTGTGCTACCCAGCAGTTGTCAAATGCCTCATTCTCCTGTCCAAAATAAAAAAAAAGAAAGAAAAGAAGACCAAACTGTGAAGGCAGGTAGCCCGACGCATGTTCTGCATGCCCTTTTTGACCTTTCGCCACAGTGCCAGGGGCATAATTGTAGCTCGAGTACTGCCAGTGACTAGTACCAGGTAACCTTTTTGTTTCGAATTTCCCACAAGGCCTCCTCGCTGCGTTCGACCTGTTCTTCTTGCACCGCCTTCATCGCGACCGTACAAAGAATCTCTGTAGCCTCCGCCCGTGGAACATAGTCGTCACGCGCAGCCGTCGCCCGCTCGCACCACTCTTCCGCCTGCTTGAATTCCTGGTCCAGATACATGCGCCATCCATGATTCTTCTGGTAAAATTCCCCATGCATATTCATCGCCTCGTTGCGTCTCTCTTTGGAACGTTCCAGAGCCTCCTGCGCTTTTTCGACAGCTGCGTTCGCCTCCTGCGCTTCTTTATGCCTACGGGCTCTGACTTTCCAATTGCTGATGTGACCAACTACCTCTTTGGCTATCTCTTCATCCCTGCATGTCGTATGCACGATATTGCGAAGTTCCTCATTGAATTCTGCCTTCACTTTATCGGCCTTCGTCATGAGATCGCGTATGCCTCGTGGCTGCCATTGGTTTGCGTGGTCTCTGGGGGCATTCTGGTGTCAAGTAGAAGTTAGACACTCCCAAGGTTAATTCATCATGTTCTGGGGACATGTGGAGTGCCTACGGATTCAGCCATCATGTGACCTCACTGTCGTCGGTGTAGATTGTCAAAGGCCGATATCTTGTTTCTCGCCCGTTGTTGTTGCACAAGACTCAGCGCTGTGTCGTTTTCGAAGCTTTGAGGGGGACGGACATGGAATCTGCTTTAAATACTCACAGCCATGTGTTTTCCAATATTGGTCAGCCCTGGAAAGGCTTGCAGTCATGAAAGACTCTTTGATCATACAAGCAACTGAACAGACAACATTCAGTCATCCATCACCGGTCAGTCACCGGTCAGTCACCGGTCAGTCAAACAGCCGCTCTTGATGTATTCGTCCAGGGTGGGGTGGTTAGAATCCACGATGTCTATAGCTGTCACTGGCCTGCGGTAAATCCTGGCCAGGGACGGCTTTCACCACGCCACTCGCGCTAGGGAGAGGGTGAGTGGAAGGCCGATGGAGGTGTTGGGTAGCCATCTTTTCGATGACCGACCTTTTCGCATTTGACCTGAACTGCAGAGTGATATGAATGGACCGCCCTCTGCGTTCAATTTTCACCGCTTGTAGGATGAATTTCTGGCTCAATTCAACATATTCTAAGTTCTCCTATCAACGCCAGCCCGCCCAGCTGACAGCTTTGGAAGAGCAGGAGCACTTCTTTAATATATTCATGTGCTAAGAGCCGCCGCCCGGCTGTGACAACCGCTCCACGTTCACCCTTGTTGCGGGCCTCAGCATCTTCTCAAACGGCCTCTCATACCACTGACGTGTATAGACCGAAATATCAGCGGGATAGTGTCTCACAAATATGTGAAAATCGAGGTAACTAATGTGGATATATACGAGCGTCTGGTAAGTGGGATACACATAGCCTCCTCACAGTCAGTCGACTATGGCTTCCAGGTATGACCTGAGTTATATGCGCGGCCCGTCTGAGTGTGCAGTGAAATGTAGCATGGTCACCTGACGGCACCAGGGATATACTTCGCACCCCGGAAATCCGGCCGAGTAAGCCAAACCGGCCGCCGGGCCCGAGACCCCGACTAATATCTGTTGCCCCATTGGCATCCTCTTGATACCTTGGATTGCCTAGAATATCCACAGCTTCCGGGCCTTGTGAAGTCATACGAAAGATATTTTTGGGTGTGATACCCTTGGCTGGTTCTTGATAACATTCTGTCGTCGTACCCATCAATCATGAGCCACGAACAATGCGACCTTGATTTGGAGAGCCCAATTTATCCTGCAATATAAGTGCATGCGCCATGGGCCACACAGCATTCTCAATTCGGTACCTGCGGATCATTTTTTGTACAGCCAAGTCTTGATATCATCTTTGCACCTTCCCTTCATCCGGTAAATAGGTCTTTACAATTAGCACCCGACTTCTTGAGGCCAGATATACATGTCCCCGGGTGATTTGGTGTTCTGGGCACCGAGAAGCTGCGGGTGCACGCGGTATCTACCCATTCAGCCCGAATACCCGAGCCAAATTTCGAGCGTCGTCCGCATTGGCCAAGGCATATTCCAGTCAATATAAAAAATCTAGGGTCCTCCGCTGATCATGATGAATTATCAGCAGCACGAACTCTGCAAGCCAGAGACTGCACACCAAAGTCTGCCATCAAAGCCGAGATGCATTGGCCGACTCTTGCAAACGCGCTGGCAGGACTGCTCTTGCTGGGACAAGGAGCCGCCTCCGTCATCGATGCTCCAGATGTGGCACCTAAGCTAGGCCGTGGTTATAACGGCGTCCTGGACGGGGGCAAGCCATTCAACTTCACTCTCTCGCGGCGCCAGGGCACCACCGCACAATGCGGTGCGGCAGCCAACGGTGCACGGTGCTCGAACAACCTCTGCTGCTCGCAATGGGGCTTCTGTGGTTCGTCCGACATGTACTGTTCCAACATCGCAGGATGCCAGCCAGCATACGGCGTATGCGAAGGCTCGATCACTACAACAACCTCGGCGACGACGACGACGAGCACGACAAGCAGCTCATCGTCATCCACGGTGACTACAACCACGTCGACAACTGTTACGACCAGCAGCAGTACCACGAGCAGTAGCAGCAGCAGCAGCGCCACTGCAAGCCCAACTGTCGGCCTGCCACCCGGCCAGAGCACCACTCCCGACGGAACATGTGGCAACAACAAGTCATGTATCGGCTGGCAATACGGGCAGTGTTGCTCCCAATTCGGATACTGTGGCGACTCGGACGTTTACTGCTCCCCGCTCTCAGGGTGCCAGGCCAATTACGGTCTATGCGAGGGATCCTCACCGCCACCCGGCTCAACATCAACGACATCCGCATCCTCAACGAGCAGCTCATCTTCTACATCGACAGCCACGACAACCTCAGGGACCACAAGCACCAGCTCCAGCAGCAGCAGCGCGAGCGCCAGTCCGACGCCTGGTCTCCCGCCGGGGCAGAGCACGACTACGGATGGCACGTGCGGAAACAACAAGTCATGTATTGGGTGGCAATATGGGCAGTGTTGTTCCCAATTTGGGTATTGTGGCTCCTCGGATGTGTACTGTTCTCCGGTTTCAGGGTGTCAGGCGACTTATGGGATATGTGATGCGGCGTGAATGCTGGAAAGAAAGGGGGGTACCCAGGTGGGGCGAGGGTCCAGATCAAATGGACTGTGAGACCGCCATAGTCAGGCAGTATCAATTCTATTCTAGACATTCCTCCGCAGGCTCATCAACCGATGGCTTTCGTCATTGACTTTTGTCTTCTGAACTGCACGGTGTTTGACGTAGCCATTTGGTTTCGAAAGCGGTTTATTGCCTTGGTGGGGACGATCAGTCTTTGACGGGCGAGGGAAAAGTATCCGAGCTGAAAGAGGTGATCTTGGCATGGGGATCTTGGTGTGGTGTTTTCTGATGACAATGGTATGCCAGTGCCTATTGTAGTAGCTGTTTGATGTGATTACAGGCGTCCTCTTGATCCGGAGATTGATATCACATTTGACCTGTATGAAACACAATGGTCATCGTCTTGTCTTAAGATGTTCAGAAGGGTCATTAAAGAGGCTGCCACGGAAACTGATCAGTACCTAGGTAATTTAGAAATTGGCCGCTTCAGCCCTACAGGGACGGTCAGTGTATATGAGCCCGTCCTAAGCCTCTGTCCACCGACATGTAGTAGTTGAGGAACGCTTCTTGTCATCATGACCGCAATAATGGCCGCCAGAATATCCAATCTGACATTATCAGCCCCGTTGAGACGTTCATACACAGATTTGCAGTTCACGTGGCCAGTAGGAACCGGTGTTCACTTTGTGCCGGGCGTAGTGATGACGGCAACTTGGACGCCAGCGATTGAAACAGACTCGTGGGGCGCCTTGGAGATTATGGGGATGGGGACCCCTGGAACAGCAGTGAAATTAGTTGGTAAGTATCGGCAGCCCAAACCCAGCGTGCCGAGCCGAAAGGCTGCCTCAATATCTTCATTTTGACACAGCCGCGCAGAGAACCTCACTGGGAGCTCGTACTCCGGGTACATCGTGTCAGACCAGGCGGAACAATACTTTCAGGATGGTGGGGTCTATTGGCTCCGACTTCAAGTATTCCCTGATGCTATTGAAGTCAATTCTGACTATATCACTTTCGCTGCGAGCCTACCAAGCACGGGGACTTCGTCGCCGTCGACCACGCCTGACACGAAGTCGACTTCCCAAGAAAGCACTGCGACTGCAACGATGATCGGGACCTCAACATCCATCAAAACATCAGTTTTAACCGAAACCCCGGTCGATAATACGGAGCATACTGGCATTTCTTACGCGAGACCGTCAGGTTCTGGGAGCATTCTAAGTTTCGGAGCCGCGGCTGCCATCGCGGGTGGAGGTGCAGTCCTGGGCATCTGTCTCATCATCTTGATAGGCTTCTGCGTCTATCGAAGGAGACGGTCTTCAACAGTGTATTCTGGCGTCCATGAGGCTGTGGTGGAGGATCTACCCGGTCGGCAGGGCGACAAGGGTGCAGCGGAGACAGAGGGCTCTTCGTCGGAGACGCAAAGTCAGGGCAGAGAACGCGCTCGTGGTCATTCAGCCGTGGATGGGGATCTTCATGAAATGGCGTGAGAGTGTGCTTTGTTTTACTGTTTCCATTCCACCGAAGGTAATAGACTTTTAGGGCGGCAGACAATTTCAGATCTTCTGGTCGAGTTCACGGACAATTGTGTTACGTAACTGGAGACCTCTGCGTACATATCTACAGTAAGCAAGTTGTAATCCAAACCACGCCTTTCAAAACGTTTACAGCCTCAATTTACTTGACAGATGGAGCTTCTCGTGAGACTTCTTACACAAGGTGTAGCAAAAAGTCTCTGAGAAAGTGTGGTCAACACAAGAGGGTTGCAAGAGTCCAAGGACTCTCCAGGAAAATGATTGCTGTTGCATTTCATGGCGTGGTGTGATATATCTGGAAACTATTCTGTGACGGCAGTGAGGAGGCTGCAATTTTCTAGCTATCGTATCACGTAGCACTGTAAACAAGCAATGAAATGGCTTATACCAAGGATCTGACTCACTCTCTTGATGTAACAAGCCACAATATGGTTGAGTTTAGCGTTCATCCAGCTCTTCGTAGGCAGTTAACACGGCCTCACTTCAAGAAGTCCCCCTTTGTCTTGGCCAGCATCTCATCATAATACGGCTGGAAAGCAAGCCACCCCTTCTCCGGCCCGCCCACACTCTGCGCCGAGAATTTGCACTCATCCTCATCGATCAGCACCTTCTCATACCCAGCCGCAGCAGCCGCATCCGCCAACAACTGCGCTTGACAAGTCCGATCCAGTGACATGAACCAAAATGCAGCCTCATCGACACTCTGGCCCACAGTCAAGAGCCCATGATTCTGCAATATAACAGCCTTGCCGTTCCCTAACGCACCCGCAATTCTCGCTCCCTCGTCTGCGTCAACCACCACACCACCAAAATGCCGATACACAGCATGGCTCTGATAGAACCGCAGCGAGTCCTGCGTGATCATCTCCAGCTCCCGCCCAAAGGCACTAAAAGCCTTGCCGTGGACGCTATGTGCATGGCATGCGGCGTGGACATCCGGGCGGCCCTTGTGGATGGCGCTGTGGATTGTGAACGCGGCTGTGTTGATGGGCTCGTCGCCCTCGACTATGGCGCCGTCTTCGTCAACGAGAATCAGATCTGAGACGCGAATCTGGCTGAAGTGTGCCGACAGGGGGTTCAACCAGAAATGGTCCGTGAGGATCGGGTCGCGCACGGATATATGGCCCGCTACCCCTTCGTCATAGCCGCGGTCTGCGAACACCCGGAAGGCGGCTGCGAGGTGCTCCTTGCGGTATTGCCGTTCTTCTTCCAGGGTGGCGAAGCGGGGATAGCTGCGAATGCGCAGGTCACGGCCCGATTTGGTCTTGCCGAGGGACTGGACGGCAGTTGGTGGTGCCCTTTGGGATGTACTTGGCGTTGTAGCCTGCTGCTGGATCGAGGCGAGGGGCCGCGAGGTTGAGGTTGTGAGCTGTCGTCTGCAGGTTGATACCGACCTTGCTCGAATAGCGCCGGCCGGCCGGCGTGGGATCTGGGTCAAAAACCGATTCATGGTGGCGCATTTAGGAGACATGGCATGGGAAAGACTTGGCTGTGACTACCGCAGGCTCAATATATGCCGGATATCGCCATCCCCCACTCGCCGGCACCTCTTCCGGCTCGGAATTACGCCACCCCCGCGTTTCCAGAACGGCGGGCATACCGCAAATCCGGGGTGAAGAAGCTGACCTATGAGGAGGTTTGCATTAGTCTACATGAGAGCCATCAACTTTTGAGTCTGGAAGGATGCATTTCCCCCGGATTTAGAGGGTGATTAGTCTTGGAGGCTCAGTAACTAGTGCAGCAGTTGTTTTTCTTGTTTTTATTCGAGGAACTGCTTGCGCAATGATGGTGCCAGAGAGAGCCATTGACAAGGAGTTCTCAGAGCGATTTGCAGCAATGAGGGCAATTCTAGATAACATTTGAAGCTTCCGCCTAGATATGTCTAATCTTGGATAGGCTGCAAGAGTGCCTCGCAATCAACCACCTTCTGCTGACCCATCATGTCGAGCTCGACGAGCTTCTTCATCACCCTGATAGCCCAACTCTGGCAGTTCTCCGTGACCTCCTTCCTGCTTGGTGCCTGAGGGGGCGGCTCAGCTGCGGCCACTTTCTTGACGGTCTCGTCCATCTCTGGGGTGAGCTCCGGGATTAGGACGAAGAACTATTAGGCCACACGGTTTAGCCACCCTCTTGTCTTAAGTAGTGTCCAATGACGCTTGTTCATGACTTACGTCTTGAATGTCAGGGTTAGTCAAAGTGGGCACAGGCACGCCGTCCTACCAAGATTTAGTATTTCTTCTCCACCTGTCCTAGCGCCTCAGGTATTTCACCAACCTGGTTCGGTCTGTAATCCATGAATTCGGCATCCCCCGAGACCTGATAAATGTTGCCCTCCAGGTCACCCGCTTCCACATTGGCCGTCTCGAGGCTCCAATGGAGACGTTGATTCTCGACTTGGTTGTGACGGACGAGATAGAGCTGCTTATAGGGGTCTATCGGCAGCATTTTCACCTCATCGGGCGGCGTCTCAACCTTCTCCCAGGGAGTCTTGCTGTCGTCTGGCTTGTGCGTGCGGACGTCTGTGTCCATTCGTCAGCAGGCCGACCCGTGAAAATGGTGCCATATGCAGCATCAAACTTGTGAAATAGGACTCACAAGTTGTTCCGCTTTCGGTTACTGCAAACTCTTTCCGAAGTCCGATGCGCTTTACTGAGACTATCGGGTCCTGAGCGTCGATGGCAACATCGGAACCTGCACTGTTGGGACGCTGCGGCGCAGACGAGTCGGCCATTTCTCGGTGTGGAGGAATCAAGTCAACAATCTTGAATAGGACTGAATTGAAAGTCAACGGGAGCAGAAATATGGTAGTCAGGATTGAATCCAGGGAAGGCTGTGGAGGTGGTCAGGAATTTGTGAGCAATTTATGAGGGAATGAGTGTGGAATCCATAATATTTCGTAGGCACTATTAGGGCAAGTGGTCTCGCTGAAGCATGCAGACGATTTCATAAAGTTGATAGTACCACCGAGGTCTTTGTTTGAGGATGGCGCCGTGTCTTGTCTAATTCCATTTTCTGAGTCACTGTGTGGCTCAGCCGTGCCCGCTATACCTAGGCAACCACCAACATCGGCAAGGACCACATCTTCAGCAATTACCAACGGCAGCTGTTTTTTGTGGGCCTGTTTGCGTGACGCAGAATTGATGACAACAAACTTCTGGGGTTCTTACAGTTTTTCGACTGGTGCCTGGTTATACCTGAATTAAGAATGAAATCGATACACCTGGGCAGCCTTTGGAACATTCAGTCCATTGACACGCTCGCATGCTAATCTTTCTCTTTTTCTGGCCATCCTGATTCAGTCTCGGAACATCCCATCGGTGATCTCGCCGGAACTCCAGCTGTTTGGACTATAGACAATCTTGCTAGTTGCAATTTAGAAAAGTACACATTGTGCCTTGTCTAAGACCAATGACATTGAAAGCAATCCAAACTACGTATAATACTTCTCTTGAAGAAGATGTATCAGGTGAGGAATGATTGATTGACCCTCAAAAAGAACAATTCTAAACGCTGCCTTACTTAGTGGCGATAGCAATGTTGGCTATGAATTTGAGCTCACTTCTACCACCTTCCACCTCCCGATACCCATCCGTCTTCTTCAATTCCCGGATGATAACCTTGATAGCCTTGTCCCAGTTCTCCTCGTCCGATTCCAGCCAGCCGACAGGAGTGGTACCGCCGATGAAACTCCACAGCATGTGCCCAAATCGGTTGATCTCCCCTGCCGTGGTGTAAACCTCCCGCTGGTGCACTGTGATCTGGTGCTGTTCAAAGCCCCCGTCTCTGATTACCTGTTGGAGGAAGTCTGCCTCTGTCCACTTCTCGAGACCCGCACGCGGGAGAGGGCTCCCCTCTGGCCGGGTCTCCCTGGTGGCGGCCTCGAGCGGTGGCATGTTGGGTACGTAAGCCCACGAATTGAAGATGGCCTGGCCGCCGGGCTTAAGGGTACGGTATACCTCCTTGACGGCGTCTATGCCGTCGTTGGGGAGCACGAAGAGCAGCGCGTTCCCGATGCTCAGATCAAAGGTGTCAGTAGCGAAGTTCAAGTGGTTGGAGTCCGTGTTTACGCCCTCGGCTGGCCATCCACCCTCCTCGGCCCGCGTACGGTAGATTCTGAGTGCATCCTCGTTAACGTCGTTGCCCTTGATTGATACGCTCGCGGGGTTTCCTTGAAGGGACGCGACCAAAGCTGCCGTGGCGGCCCCAGTGCCACATCCATTGTCGTTGACCGTGGCTCCGCTGGTGATTCGGGGTATCACGGTCAGAGACGTCTTGGCAAGGTTCTCCATACTATCGGACACGAGCTCATCATAGAGCTGAGGCGTCGGGTGAAGAGCCTGTTTGGGAATGAATTTGACCTTGCTCTGGGGGGCGTTCATGGCGGGCGGTGAGAACCTTGGAACGGGCAGATTTCTGACAAGGTGGGCTGGGAAGATTAGAAGAAGGTAAATAATGCGAGAGTAGTAACCCCAGCTGTCAGAATTTCTCACGCTGAGGAGGCGGGCGTTAAATATGCCCAGGTACCCAGTGTCTGACCTAAGCTGTGTCCTTGGTTGTGTTGGTTGTTTAGGGCTTGGCAGTGAGCACTTGAGCTTGGTTGCATAAACGCAAGGGAAATCGGAGCGGGCTCCGATGCTGACATGACCAATTTTCCCGTGTAAAGTACGGCGTGCGCGATGTAGTCGGCTAAAGAGAACCAAATATTAAGTATGCGATTCGAAAGAGGGACCGCTGAAGTGCTAGTGTCGGGATCGATTTCATTGACAATAGGGAGCGCCTATCGTGGAGTCCTATGCTTCTCATTGTTACCACAACTAGATATTTTCGCCTGAGATCCCCTTGATTTTAATGCTCTGGCTTGATTTGCAAACCAGTCCTTGGGCATAGGAGACACAAATGAGACAGCTGAATCGATCCATCGCACGAGCAAGACTCTAGCTCGTACGGCGCGGAGTCGTAGAGCTCACCGGATACTAGTGGCACTACTTTTGTCTCGATTCCTTCATACTTGCCGGGCTCCCTTCTCCTTCTCCGCCTTCTCTTTCATGGCTCTCTGGCAGGCGTCTAGGCTGGAAGGTATGCTCCAATTGAAGTAGATCTTCACATTCTTCGGATGATACCTCAAATTCTCAATCAGCTCCTCGAGGAATATGGCGATGCTCGGAGCTGGGTGTCCACGCAGCCCAAAGCCGATGATGACTCCATCCACATGGCCCGCCTGGTCAAGTTTGTCGAGAGTTGCGCTGCAGCCAAGTCTAGGAGATACCAAAGATACTGGGAGGGCGTCAGCATCAGCCTTCGAATGCTATTCCTGAAGGCCCCTTGAAGACATACGATCAAAGTCGAAGCCATTTTCGGTGAGAGAATTTGTCATGTTCTCGATCTGCTCCCGAGCTTCCTCCGCTTCCATGTGGAACACCTGCTCAATCTCCATTTCTTGCTGGGCCATGTCATCTGCTGGCAAAGCAGAAATGACAAAGTAGGACCAGCGACTGGTCGACATGTCTAGTGCTGGTTTTGAGGAATTGGCTGCCCGGTCTCTTCTCAAGGAATTTGCTGCATACCTTATTTCTTTGCCGCTGACCCCGTCCAGCCTACCTCTTTTATATCGTTTATCAATATGCTCGGCCCCACCTACTGTGGATCATCCGGTGTACGGAGACTCCGGGTTCCTGTCAGCTTGGTCATCAGAATCCGATGATATAATGTGTGATGGGAGACAAAGTTCATAGCCGCTCCGGGACGGGCAACTTGGCTGTCGATGTGGCCCACTTGTGCCGTAACCTGCGGAGTTATCTCCGATCTTGGACTCCACCATCGCCGGATTCAAACATGCCCGACATCCGACCCAGGAGGAGACGAGGAAACATTATCACGATGCCTTCACCGCCCATCAGTCACTGCAAGGTCGTTCTTGAACTTATCACATTTCAGTAACGAGCCTCGATCGCGTTGCTGAATCATGAGCAGGTCCAGGTTCCGACCGCCCCAAAGATCGGACCACGGTCGTCGAGTGATGGTTAACCGCTATTGCTTTTGGTTATTTACCGTGATGAGAGGCTTCTTTGATTCCCGTGTCACTGTACGGGATTCACTGTGTCTAGTCAACAGGATGGAAATGTCTCGAACTGTCATGTTTGCCTTCAAGGGCAACTGTGTTATCTCTAGGGGGAACTGAGACAGCAAATGGTTTGGATATCTACATTAAATTTAGGGCGAGCCCTGGCTGCGTTTCACTTTAAGCTAGGTGACACAAAACATTACTCAGCATTAAGAACGGATGCGGCGCAGATATGTGTCGATGCCAGGGCACGCTGTCCAAGGAGGCTAGTCTGCTGACGAGCTGGGGGTGATGCGTTGGACCCCAAATCCTCCTGACGACGCCGAATCTGCCTCATTTACTGATGCCACGGCTCATTTGCAGCCAGAGACACGACGACAATCTCTTTCTCTGATACAACATTCGAAAAGCAGCCGCGGGTAACTTGAAGCAGGAAGCCAGCGGTGACACTTAGGCGCTCCTCGCCTTCTCTATCTAGGTACCAGCTCAACCTGAACCAATCGCCCGACTGAGTTCGGCTGCAACACCGTCCTCCACGCCACCACAGCCGCCCCTGAGGCCGCCGCCGCCATGTCAGACAGTCGCTACATCGGGGTCCTCTTGGCCCTCTGCTCCTCCGTGGCGATCGGCTCTAGTTACGTGACCATAAAGGCAGGGCTGCGGGACGCCGCCGAGAGGCAAGGCTTCAAGGGCACTGGATACGAATACTTCCGCAACCCGACATGGTGGACGGGCATGGTGATGCAGGTGGCGGGCGAGCTTTTCAACTTCGCGGCTTACACCTTCGCGCCGGCCGTTCTGGTTGCGCCGCTTGGGGCGCTGAGCGTGCTCACGGGCACGGTGCTCGGCGCCTACTTCTTGGGCGAGCGGCTCGATGTCGTTGGTCGATTAGGCTGTGCCATGTGCCTCGTCGGCTCAGTCCTGATTGTGGCCAATGCCCCGCTGGACAAAGACGTCGACTCCATTGACGAGATTCTGCAGCTTGCTGTTCAACCTGGTATGTTCGGGCGAGCGTGGGAGCCCTGGGGCGAGCCAACCCATGCTTCTTACCGTTACTGGCATGGGAAGATCGTGCTACTGACCCTGGGGAATTGTCAGGGTTCCTTTCGCTCTGCATATTGACGGCAGTCTATTGTCTTGTCATGATATACGTGGTCTGTCCTCGCTGGGGCAAGGCAAATCCAATCTACTATCTGTCCGTCTGTGCCGGAACCGGAGCCGTGTCCGTCATGGCTCTCAAGGCATTCGGCATCGCCATCAAGCTGACAGTCAATGGCGCTAATCAATTCAAGAACGTGTCAGCCTACATGTTCGGCATCGTGGCCTTGTCTTGCATCGTAGTACAGATGAACTATTTTAACAAGGCACTTGGTGTCTTCCCGCAGTCTATGTATGCACAGAATATCGGATGGGCTAACAGTTTGTCCCTTTCTGCTAATTACATTTTCAGTGTCAGCCCGATATATTATGTCATCTTTACGACCGCAGTCCTTGCAGCGTCATTTACTCTGTTTCAGGGATTCAACGTGACTGACGAGGTGAAGTCTATGTCGCTACTTTGTGGATTTCTCACCATCTTCATGGGCGTCTATCTCCTGAACTTCAACGGCAGCAATGTCGAGTCCCTGGATTCGCCGGGCGGATATGAGTTGGCGAGTGGTCTAGCCTCTCCCTCAGATGGAAGAATCAGTTTGGAGGGCTCTATAGCGTCAGTCAGGAGTGCGCACGCTTAGCTGATGCTGCATATGCGTCATGTCGTATGGCCTTGATCCTGGGCAAGATGTGGTAGAAGGCAATCGGGACTTGCGGTATGAATCAATGACTGTTATTGTTTCTAGAATTGTGCTACCCCTTACCCATTATGTGGCTATTACAACCGTGCAACTATTTCGACACCACTTTCCCTCATTGGCTCTGGAAGCTGGCCTCTCAAAAGCTGTTGAAGGAGGTAACTAACGTCACCCGCGCACCCAAATGCTAGACTCCAGCCTGCACCCCCGTGACCATAAGAATGGACGACCCGACTGATCCTTCCAGCGGGTGTCCGTCGAAGCTCACGCTCGACGCGGACATTTCTACCGCGAAATGGTCGTAGTCCCTGTGCGAGTGGGTACTCTTCGTCGAGACGTGCGTTCTTCAGGGCCGGGAGAAATGTTTCGCAACGTGCCCTCATTTGCTTGATAAACGGATGATCTATATTGAGATCCAAGCTCCACTGACCTGGCTCGACGATTCCTGACGAAGACGCCCAGTCAGTGGGTCAGGACTTTGGGCCATGGGTTGAAGAGACATACCTCCTAAATATAGAATGTTGTCATTCCGCGGAACGATGAAGACCATCTCGTGATCCGAGGCCACATCTGCTGAGACAGCAAGAGCAGAATTCACTTTTGGAAAGTCCTTGCCATCATTGATGACACGGATCATGGCACCACGTAGTGGATAACAGCTTGCATCGTTCGCAATTTTGGCGCTTCCGAGCCCGGTGCAATTGACGATAGCATCCGCAGAAAAACGAGAACGCAACGATTCCTCGATCAGCAGCAGGTCTTCTTGAACCTCCTCAGTCACGAAGGTTGCGCCTTTCGCTGCCACGAGTTGCATCAACCACCCCATAGCAACATCAGTGTCAATTGCAGGGGCCAGAATCTCGTACGCATCGACTATGCCATGCCGTGGATTCACGAGATGTTCCTCTGCCAAAGACGGCGTGCGGCAGAATCCCCTCACGCCAGAGATGCTTATCTCCTTCATCTTTCGCAGTTCAACCGGGCTCTCATCAATTGGGCGGGGAAAGAAAAATCCGGATCGCCTCATTACCACGCCAGACTTGTTGTCACCCGATATCGGGTCTGCGAGCTGGTTCCAAATGTGATACGATGTCATGGCCCATCTCTTAGAATGATGAAGAGAGATCTTGTCGAGATGTTGTCCGCATACTGCAGGCGGGTATTCCCAGAGCGCACCAGCGATCTGGCTCGTCAGGCGTTGAGCCTTTGTCCAGGTGGCCCACTCTTTGGCTACTATGGTAACATGGTGCCCAGCGTCAAGGAGCGTCCAAGCAGTGGTGAGACCTATGACACCAGCCCCGATAATCAAAAAATGATGTGACCGCTCGCTTGGATAGGTCAGCCGTGAAGGGCTCGAGCTGATGTCGCGATATAGACGAAGTGGCGGTGGATTCATGATGGGCGAGGGAGACCTGACTCGCAGTCGAGGCGCTAGGTAGTGGCTGGGAACAATACTATGGATTGACCAAACAACAAGTTTATTGACACTGCAAGTGGGAGCGCAGAGAACATTCGGGTAGCAATTGTGTTTATGGTTCTTCTGTACGCTACACCATGTTCCCACAGACCTGGAGGATGGCTTTATACTAGATTCTATTTGCCCATCTGCCCAGAAAGCTGAGAACAAACATCGTATGTTTTCGCCTTCATATACACACATCGCAGCGGTATAGGTCTAGGATGCAACTCCCAGAACATCGGTAAAGTTTAAAAAGCGGACCCTACTATCCATGGTCGCAGGAAAGTGCCACAATTTTCTACTAGAGGGACATCGGAAGACCGTGAGGATAGTTCTAGCCTCTCTCCTGATGATCATAGATCTTGTTGTCCCTTGTTCTTTGTAATTTCTGCTTCCATGAAATATCATGGTCGACTTGAATTGTCCTCTCTCCCCTACAAACGGTAAACAGTTCAGAACGATCAGAAGTGAAAATGTGCCCGGCAGCCTTGGAATTCAATCGTGCGTGACAGAACCCAGACAGTGGCCTAGATTGGTGACATCTGAACTGCGCCACCCACGTACATCCAAAGTTGACAGCATTCGAATCCAATGATGATTGATCGGCAATTCATAGTGCCCGGGTAAGACAGTGTGGACAAGAGGGTGGGCCGCGGAATGCACTAGCGTTTCTTGGAGTAGGAACAGTGTATTGTCTATTGGTCAACTCCTCAATTACGCCTTGCCATTCACGAGACTTCCTGAAATGTTGCCAATTTCTATAGGGCGCCGGGTTCACGTTATGTATTACGTGGTCTCTCACCTGCATCCGCCCCCCAATTCCTTTCGGCACTTGGCACGCAACGTCGGCGCTTGATCAACATGCCTTCAATTCCTAAAGAGAGCAGTAAGTTGATGACTTAAACTGACAATGTGAAACTGGTACATCGAATCCTTGGCATATGGGGTCCTACTAGCATAATGCTCAATCCTGTAGTTGTCGCGTCGGAGTTGCGAGACCCGCTTTGAAACTCGCATGATGATGTCGGACGGTGGTGTTAGATCCGCGCAACAGTGTCTGGACATGCAGCGTAATTTAGCAGGACTCATCGAGGATGCAAAAATGTAGTTGGAGAAAGTTTAGAATCAACGCCCGCTGATACCGTATCAGTCATGAACGAGGCCCTGAGACACAAGCTGTGTTTACATCATCGAGACGATCTCGGATCCAAAGTATAACGTACTTGACAACAGCTTGCAGACGCCTGTTGCAAACGCGGTATAGCGTTACTGAGTATTTGCGGAAAACCCCGCGGCATGCGCGGCTACTTCGCCCAACTCGTCAAGCTTGGTGCTGACCCTGTTACGCATTCAGTCATCAACTGGATTCGTGGTCATGGAGAGGGGTTGGTAATGGCCGCCATCGGACTGATCCGCATTGGGCGAATCCCCCGGACCCACCAAGTAGGCTGACAGGTATCACGACATGTAGTTGTGTGACACTCGTGGCTGCAAAGTGATCGCTGCGAAGCGATGAATATTTAGGGATGGATGCTAAGTGTTCGACTTGGGTCTTTGCATGGACCCATTGAACTTGACCAGATATTCCTGCGAGGCTTATACAACCTAGCGCTGAGGGATGACAAGCACTGCGAGAGCACGTAGTTGCTGGTCGCTTCACTCGGATCGCACGAGTGCGAGGGATGGGCACTCCACCCCATCCGCTTCAACTCGCACTTCGCAGACGGACTACCCAAGAACCCCCGTGATCCATCCTCGGGTAAGCACAATCCAGGAGCTTGCTGACGAAGGCGTCGTGACTGCAGCTCATATCCACGTCTCTGCTGAGATTGAACATATAGAGAATTGGACGCTGCCGGCTGCGGATCATTTCAAGACAGCTTGGGGATGCCTCAGGTATGTTGATGCGCAGTGCGAGACTGATGCCTGATGCATGGAACAAATGGCACCATCTCGGAGGGTGACGATTCGGCGAAGCAGTTAGCAAATCGACCATACACTTACGCCAATGTGCATACTCCGGTATTAAAATACTTCTCTGAGATAGCATAGAGTTCGAATATGGCTTTGTAACTCGGGTGTTGATACGGTCACAAGATAGAAGGCTGTTTGTTCATCGGCAATTGACCTGGGCCAGAAACTACGCAACGAGTAGCAAACTAGAGGCCTCGTCTTGAATATCCAATCAATTGCGGCAAGACATCTCAGTAACATGTGAAGAAAACCAATGGAAACGAAGCATCCATCGTACATTCCAAATGTAACTGGCACCAGGGGTAGAATAGCATAGAAATAAAGAGTAACTTGGCCCAAACCGAGGTGTATCCGGGCGATAAGGAAATAAAGGCTTGTGCCCGTTGTGCAACCCCTTTTACAGGCCCAGCATGTTGGTCCCAATTTTCCAGGGGCAAGGACGTTGAGCGAATTATTTACAGCCGCAGTGCTCAGAGTCGTGTTCCAGGGGGGGCCGCACCCGCCCCGGAATATAGGCATCGCTTTCGGAAGCTAAAATACTGGGGGTGACCGCACAGCCAGACTTGGCATGCCATTCCAGAAGCAAAAAACGGGGCAGTAGGGAAGCATGGCTCCACCTACCCCGGGTGATGGCCGAGGGGGCCGTGCCGACATGACAGATCACTTCAATGTTGAAGAGCCGAGGGTGAAGGGAAGGCATCCAACACCTCTTCAGCACATAACTAGCGTAGTTGTAGAAGATAAGTCAAGGCAGGTAATCCAAGAGGAGGCGGCAGAGGAGATAGAGCAGATTGAAATTGACATAACCTTGAATCATGAATTTGACTCGCGAGCACAGCGAGCATGAACGTCACTTAACGAGAGTGGGTCGATGACACAACTCGCAGTTCTGGATGATGTAGGCATGGGACGAACAGCAGTTCGTATGTCTGCTGTGCTAGCATGAACGCTCTTGAATGGGGAGAGGCAGAGCCAGGCTGTCACTATTTCTGTCTGAGCAAAAGCGAGCCAATGGCAGGTGGAGTTCGGAGCCACCTACGCAGTCAAGACAAGGTCCTATGCCTGTCGGCTCTCCCAGGGCGGGAGCCATGGGGCTCCGAACCCAAGGGCTCTCAGCTGTATGCGTATTGCGGGTCCAGGGTGCCGATATTGTCGGCCCTGGCACCCCAATGGTGAGCATAATTGGCTGCCCTGTATTACTACTGACGAGTTCTGGCCATCGTGCGGCTGACTGACCTCATTGTACGGCGAGGACCACAGCGCTCTAGTTGCGGTAGTATGAACTGTTTCTTGACGACACACTGCAAATTCCGTTAACTGCCTCTAGATGTGATGAAAAAGGATCGCGGTATGTATGTATATTCTCTAGATATGGCTACGATGCTGTTCAAACCCGGCCGACCCGCTAAGCAGCTTACATACAGCCTGTACAGGCAAAAGTCGGCAGAGGAATACACCCAATTTCAAAGCGTCTGCCAACGGAGGGAGACCAGAAAACCCAAGCGGAGCCAAATGCCGTGTCGCTTGTGCCTGACTATGAGCCCTAGAACGTCAGGTTTGGGCAGCTGCTGCGCTACGTCATTGAGCCGACGGAATCCGATATCACGTTAAGATGTCTGCTTGAGGATCGCTCGTGTGGTCGAATGCTACCTTGTTGCATGAATTTGAACAATTTAAAATCACCTGTGCAGCTTGTCCATTGCTAATTATTGAGTCCTGTGATGCTCGGAGCCATCTCTGCCAGTTGCAACAACGTCAGTTCCCAGCTCGTCTCTTTCTATTGTCTGCTCCTCGCAGCAAAGGCAGCCTGTAGGTGATGAAGTCGAGGCTGTAGAAGTGGCGCTGTGCACTGGAACCAATGACAAAGAAAGGTGGGTTAACCCGTATTCGCTAACCATGTCTAAGCTTAGAAACAGACGTTGCGGTTCCGCCGTCATAGGCTCGTATTGGGTCCGGGGCCGGTCCCACTTGTATGGGGAACCTTGCCACTCCCTCCCCTTTATTTTGACCTCGGTATACCATAGTAGCGAGGGCTCCTTGGCGCGTAGAAAAGTCTTTTCTACGCGCCAAGACCGTTGAAGTCATACCGAGGGCCATTAGCAAATCAAGCTTTAGTGGACAGAATGCTATCATCAAGTAAACAAGATTACCAAATCCAGTTCTGAAATGATCGTGAAGAGCTTCTGACAGCGCCCTTGTATTGTCTTAGTGAATAGAGAACATCTCGAATTGGGCTTTAAAAATCGGGGTCGCCTCTAAATCGGATGATCAGATGGGGAATGATATGCACGGTATTATGAGCTGAGATGCGTCTGTTAGGCGAGCGGAGGTGCTGTTAAGGAGACGAGAGCTGGTCCCCTGCATGTGCCCCAAGCTTGCCTTGCCCATTTTGGCCATGCGTGGCAAGATTCTCCGTCAAGGCTCGGATCCTTGTTCGCCAGCGAACAGACAACGGCGATCGCCTTTTACGTGTATCCACTCTGCCCCATCATTTCTATTCTGAGCCGTGCTCGTATTTAAACTACGGCGTACTGCGGTGAATACACATGAGATCAGAGCCAGAAATCTTGAATATATAAACAGCAGAACATTTCACAGTTTCCAATCTTGTCCTCATCATCCTCATCATCAACAGCCTCAACACACTCCTCAATCACTCAACAACCACCTCACTTTTCAACCTCACCAACCAACCCCAACCAACCATCAAAATGCAGTTCTCCACTGGTGCCCTCTTCGCCCTCGCCGCCTCGGTGGCCTCTGCCGACGCCGTCTTCCACGTCTCTGACTTCAACGCGGCCTGCATCCCCCACAGCTCCCAGTGCTCGTAAGCCTCATCCAACTCTGTATCAACTGCCTCGATGTTCACTTAACTAACATTTTACAGCATCTCCTTCGGTGTCATCAAGACCGGCGCCGGCGAGACCACCCCCGTCCAGTGCTCGGCCATGCTGACCAGCAACGGCGCCATCCCCGAGGTCACCGCCGGCACCTGCGAGAACTCATCCCGCACCTGGACCTTCACCAAGTTCTCCAACAACCACGCCAGCGGCTTCGAGCTCGCCGTCTCCCAGCAGGTCACCCCCAGCTCCAGCGAGACCGGCCGCTACGACCTCTTCGACAGCGCCTTCGAGTACCAGCAGACCGGCGCCTCCTCCCAGCAGGTTTACGTCGGCGAGGAGACCGAGTTCGACCTCGTCAACTAAGAAGTGCCGCTTGGGCATTCTTGGCAATATTGCATTTAATCGGCATGCAGGGTACCCCTGGAGCGTTGTAAAAAGTTCTTGAATAAATGTACATAGTTTTACTCCATAAATACAATGGACAATTCCGGTCTTGTACCGAGACCCGAACAAACTAGCTTCCTGCCCTTGTCGTGATGAATTGATCCTGCAAGAATATTCACCTCACATCCTGCGCCCCCCCCCCGGGGGGAGTCGATTCCATCACTCGGATCCGAATAGACTCTACGAATACAGAAGTACCAGAGAGTGTACCTACAGAATTCGGGCTTAGGATTCAGCACCTATAGCGGCAGCTATAGCTACAGGGTACCCCCAACCCTACGTTACACTAAATATACAAAGTTTGATTAGCGTTATAGATCTTTATAGCTGGGTATATACTCTCTGATATATCTGTATTCAAATAGCGCTAAACCTTAAGCAGAAGCGGTGCTCTCCACTAAAAAAAATCGAGTGTTTTCCACGTTCACTATCACAACAGCATTAACAGCCTTAGAGACCCCTATAAGAATATATATATTAGAACCGCTAGCGTTCTAGCTTCCTTAGTATATAGTTTTTATTCTAAGTAGCCTCTCTAGCCTTAAGATATTTACTTAATTATAACTATTAAGTAGAAGCAGTAGTCTATTTAATATCTAGCCCTAAGACATTACTACTTCTATAATAAGTAAGCATAGTATAAAAGAATTATATACTAAAAATTAGCTTACTAACCTAATCCTTAGTATATATTTCTTTTTTTTAGAGGTATTATAGTTGTTAAGTTATAGGGTAGTAGGCGATTAGATATAATCTTAAGCTCTAGGTTTTTAACTACTTAGCCTTTCTAAAGCCTATAAACACTAAAACAATATATGTACGCTAGTAAGTAGGCGGTTCTAGTTACCTTAATACTAATTATATAGATATTAGTAATATTCTATATATCTAATATCTAAATAGGTGTTAATATAAGAGCTAGACTAACTATATTTAACCTACTTTACTTAGTAACTAGCCTATGCTAGTGGCTAGTAAACACTAAATGATGCTTATTTACTCTAATGATAATGAATATAGGTTTAATAGTGGTGTTATTAACGAGCTTTTAGTAAGTCTAGGTGATTCCTTTACCTAGAGCCTAGGACATTGTTCTATCTTTAGGAGTGATAATGTTAATGACAATGACCTAGTAGCCCTAGACACTTAGCAATCAGTAGCTAGGAAAACAGGACCGCAGGACTAACAGCAGTAGCTTCCAGCAAACCCACCACACATACAGCAACAGGTAGAGAGTTATACAGCTATAGCCTAGTCTGCAGCTGCAGTCTAGACTAGGTATAATAAACTTATCCTTATACCTATACCAGGACCTCTGCTAATAAATTAGGATAATATTAATCTATTATCCTAAGTGTAGATTAAGTCTATTATTGCCTCATTATAGGGTCTATAGAGGGATATTAATATAGTTGTTAGATTGTACGTAATCACTAATATTATTAATAATTTTTTAATAGTTCTTTAATTATCTTATTCTATTCTATTCTAATAGACCCCCTCCTTTCTAATAGTTAAGCCTTTTTCTACTAAAGCTAGTATTATTACCTAAGGCACTACTTATTTAATATACTTTATTAGTTAGTCTATAGCAGACCACCTAATCTAACACACCCCCTTAGACTTATAAGTATTAGAAGGCTAGATATAGGGTTAGACTTAGTCCTCTACTACTTTACACCTAGTTTTTAAAGGGTCTTCCTTTAGAGTATTTTCCTTCCTCTATTCCTTCACACTTTCTAGCCTAAGCTAGTAGAGAAATCCTATCTACTTCCTAGCTAATAAAACTTTCATTAACCTATCTACTATTATTTTTACTATTAGTATATATTCTACTAAGATATAATTACTTTAAACTTCCTATTAGAGCTAGTAATTATAGATATCTATATACTATAGTTTTATCTTAAAAGTAGTAACTTCCTTATTAACTAAGTTAATAGTCTAAGTATTATCACACTTAATTTAAATAGTACTATTATCTAATTCCACTAATAGTTCTTTAAGAAGCCTGTTTATAAAAAGTATTTCCTTTATAGCTTATATAAGTACTAAAAGCTCAGCTTCTATTATTAATATAGTGACTGTGTCTTACTTATTTACCCTCTAACTAATAAGACTTCTAAATAGTTATATTATAAATACTTAAGAGCTCTTTTAATTAAGAGAGTTATCTATAAATAATACATTACTTATAATAACAAGGTTATTGGAATTCTTAAAGTAGAGGGTAATGTATTTAGTGCTATTAAGATAGAGGAGGACTTAGTTAGTAGTATCTTAGTATTTTAGACTTAGGTTAGTTAGGAATTAAGTAAGTTGTAAGGTAGTAAACGCGATATCTAGTTAAGTAGATATTGTAGCAAATAATAAAGAACTAATCTTTTATTAATAGCTATATACTTCAGCTAGTAAGGCAGCATCTTCTTATAGTAGTAGCTCTTTAGCTGTTATAGGGACTATATAGGAGATTTTCTTCTTATTAGCAAGTTTAATAATCTTTTTAATATATAAGGTCTAGGCTAGCTAAGTCCTTCTATTTAGATAGTCTTAGATAATCTCTATACTAAGGAACTATTATATTAGGTCCCCTCTACTAATTTTATACTTTTCTTAGAGCTATTAGGTAAGAGCATTAACTTATTCTTATCTATTCTTTCAGTAGGCTACAATAATATCATTAATATAGAAGAACACAAGAATTCCATCTTTAATATAGCAACAGAGTTCATATAGAACTTATTTATAGTTATAGGCTAAGAGTATCCTTATAAACTCTTTCTACTAGAGTAGTAGTAAGATCCGCAACCTATAGAGTACTTTATTAAGTAACAGGATTATCTTCTTCTTCTTATATTCACAAGGCATTCTTATAAAGATATCCTAGTTAATTAGGGTATAAACAAATACATTAATAACGTTATACTAAATTAGTTTAAGGTTAAATTTTAATATAATAGCGATAAGTGTCTAGAATAATTATCCTATAAAGGTAGCTATATAGGTATCTTACGTTTATCCTTGTGCCTATTAATCTCCTCTAACGACGAGCCTTGCTTTACACTTCTAGAGCGTACTATACTTGTTAAACTTATAGATATATACCTATATATAGTTCAGGATTTGTTTTCCTACTGTACAGGGGTCCTTCTTATTGATTTTAGTCTATAACTTTATATCTTTATAGCTCTATAAATAGTTAGCTTCTGCTTATTTAAATAGTGCTCTAAATGGGTGGTTTTCTAGATTATTGTACTATTTTAGTAGGCTAGGGAGGTTGCTTCTATATATCTTTACCCCCTAATGTAAACGTCTTTTAATTTAGGCTTTATTAAGGATCTTTCTATCTAACTTTATTATTAGGGTAGCTTTTATACCTATAAGGAATATAGCTTACTATATAAGAGTCCTGTGGACTTCTTTATTAGATGGAATTTCTTTATCTATCTTTGTTTAGATTGTATAGATAAGGAGTGTAGATAGTGGTAATTATAGAGGTATAGGTAAGAGGGTAAATTTTATATCTGTATAGGTGCTATTTTATTAGTCTACCCTAGATAGATCTTCCTCTTTAACTTCTACATCTCCCTCTAGTATACTATTAGTATTACTTCCTTCTTTAGTCTTAGACTAGGTTTTATCCCTTTAAGTATCTATTTTAACTAGATCTTCACCTTCTAGCTCTAGGATTTTATTTTTATTTAAAAGGGAGTGTTTCTTTACCTATTCTACTAGATAGTTAATGTTAGTAGTAAGGAGCTTATCCTTAAACCCTTCCTAGTTTCTGTTAAATACTTAATACTTATTAAAGATAATATCTCTTATATTAATTATCTTTCTAATAAAAGGAATCTATATCTAGTAGATATTTAATAATTAGTATCTAACTAGGTATCTAATCTATACTTATAGTTTAAGATACTTATACCTCTTCTTTTTAAGTTATATATCTAAAGTTATTATATATACCTTATAGCTAAAGACCTATAGGTGTACTTAGTTTAGTCTTAGATCTAGCTATAGTATGCTAATGTGTTTTATAATAGCTAACTAAAATTTATAGTATAGTGTTTTTTAGTTTAGGCTATAACTAGGTATTTAGTTATTTAGATATACTATTATTTATCTAATTTCTAGCTATAATAAGTGTGGGAGTCTTAAGCTTATTCGCATTACTTATATTTTCTCCTTAATTATACCCCTTAAGCGTTTAGCTCCTTTATTTTATACTTATATATTTAGTGTTAAGGGCTTAATCTTAATATATTTAGATTTAAGGAAGTCTTTAACTACTTATTATTTTAAGAAGATTTTATTGTTATACTTAATAATCCTAATAGTGGTTTTATGTTAGACCTTTATTATTCTAAGAAAGGACTTAAGTATTTATAGGATTATTTCGCTCTCTTAGTTTTTAAGGTAGTAGTTCTAGGTATGCTCTAAGACTTTATATATAAGTAGTAGTTATAATATATAGTTGTTAATTCTAGGCTTATAGTTATAAAAGTTTAGTATAATCCTTTTACCTTTTTATTTAAGGATCTCTTTTAATGCTTAATAGATTTGCCTTATAATCTTAGCTAGGGTGTATACTTTATATTTGACTGTTATTAGTCCCTAGATACGCACCCTTTAAGATAAGGATATAAGGTATTTAAGTACTTATAGGCCTAGATGCTCTATTTAGCTATACTAAAGAATAGCTTTACTAGTAAGTAGTTTTTATTAAGTGTAGGATATATGTTTCTTTTACTATATATTAAATATACTTTAGGTTTTAATAGTCTAGTGCTTAATAATATATTAACTATAGATATCTTAGAGTTAATATAGGGTTAATTTATCTTATTATTTAAGGATTGTAGGGTTATATTTGTTATTTTAATAGAAGCTCTTCTTTTAGAGCTATCTTAGTAATATAAGAGTAGTAAGTATCCTTAGGTAGTAGGTAATATTTTTAAGGTAGAGAATTATTAGTCTATAGCGGACTGCTATTATACTATATCCTAAGATAGGGAGTTGTTAGTTGTTAGACTATAGATAATTATTATATGTAGCTGGTCTTATGTTAAATAGTCTATTACTGTTGTTTGTGATTAAGATTATATTTACTAGGTTAAGTATTACTAAATGTTAAAGAGGGTATTCTTTTATATTTATTATAAAAGCTCCCCTAGCTTCTATACTAGTGATATAGTACCCTAGGAGTTAATCTTTAACCTCTTTAACCGTTTCTTCCTTTATTAGTCTTAGTATTCTTAATTTTAACTTTAATCTTAAGCTTTTAATAGCTCTAACCTATGCTTAAAGGTTAGTATTGTTTTTAAGAGCTCTTTTAATATACTTCTTAATATATTCCCTAGTTTTAAAGCTAGGGTAAGCTTTTTCTAGAAAGATATAAAAGTATTATATAAGGGCGTGAGGTATCTTATAGGTAGGGCAGCCTTTAGTAGTTCCTTACTAGGCGCGCTTTCTTCCACCACAGCCTCTATATAAACTAGTTGTACCTCTTTATAGTAGGTTATAATCCTCTATAGTATGGGCGTCCCTAATTTTACTGCTATAGTCTTCTATACTATTATACTTTGTTATAAATACCTCTTTTAATACTCTAGCTATTTAGGGTAAGTCTAGGGTTATAAGTTCTTAATAGAGGTCATTCCTTATTTCCTAGAATATAAGGTTCCTATCTATAATAGCTTATCTTTAGACTTGTTTTATAGATACTACCTATATAGGTAGAATCTCTTTTATAGCTTATAATAGATCTAGAACCTATACTACTAAATCTTTAGCTTTAGGTAGTCCCTTCTTAAAGCCCCTAGCTATAATTAATTCCTAATTATCAATCTAGGAGGAAGCCTCCCTAAGGTTCCTAGGTAATTTAAGGGCCCTTTTATACACTACTTATATTTCTATTTTCTTATCCGCTAATAATAGGCTACACCTTACTTTAAGGTTCTAATACTATTCCTATAGAGGGACCTTAGTAGTATAGTAGTAGCTCTTATACTCTAGGGATATAGTACTTAATATCTACTTTATAAGTTTCTCTATAGATAATCTTTCCCTCTTATATATTATTTTAAGTTGTTTATACTAGTAGAGATTAGTATTTAATATCTTAGCCCTATTATTAGTTAGATTACTTATTATCTATTAGCTATTTTCTTTATTTTAGATAGTCTTCTTATCCTCCTCTTTATTATCTACTATTTAGGATTGTGTATATTGTTATATATATAGTTTTTTTATATATTTCTTTTAATAGATATCTAGTAATTCTAGAATAGGGAGGAGTAGAGCTTTATTAAATATTTATAGTTTAAGTCTATAGGT
>JUJX01000301.1:0-53883 GCA_000800745.1 Diaporthe longicolla
AAAGTATATATACTTATATATAATATACTAATATAACTCTACCCTATACTATTACCTATATAGAGAGCTTACTTTACTCCTAATTCCCTCATAACTAATATAAGAATTAAGTATAGATTTCATTATAGGACTTCCAATAGCTATAGTAGAGTAGTAAGAAGTAGATATAATCCTTATAATTATTAACTAATTTAGTAAGATGAGTTTCTTCTTTCCTATAAATAGTATAGTTAATATAGCTAAGTTAGCTATAATCTTCTATAAAAGAATTAAGTACTAATATAGACCCCCTAAAGGGATTATTATTAATAGAGGTACTATATTTATTAGTACTTTTTAGAAATTACTATATAATTAAGGGGGAATTAAGAATAGATTTACTATAGTATACTACCTATAAGGTAATAGATAAATAGAGAGAATAAACTAGATATTAGAATATTATCTAAAGATATTTATATATAAAAACCCTTAGAATTAACTAAACCTCCTACCTACAGCCTTTTTTACTTATAATTCTATAATAAACACTATAATTAAGAACTCACTATTTATAGTACACTATAGGTACTAACTATCCTTTATAATACCTTTAAATAGATAGCCTACTAAGGCTAGTATACTATAGAGGGAGGTATTAGTAGTATAAGACCAGCTAAAGAAGCTAGAAAGAATAAGAAGTAAGTATAAAAAGAGCTAGAGATATATAGTAGAAACCTACTCCTAAAACTATAATAAATAATATAAACCTATTAAGTTTAAGATAAACTAATAGGTAATACTATTAATAAAGCACCTATTACTAAAGTATAAAAAGTTAGTACCTAAAAGAGTTAAGCCTTTCTAGATTACCTACTACTTTAGTAAGTAAGTATACTAATTAAAGCTCCTAGAGAAGTACTCTTAAATATATAATATCTTTTATATTAGTTAACTAGAACCTTAAAATATAAGGGTAGAGGAAGACTTAGTAAATAGAGAGGGAGACCTTCTAGATTTAGAGGATAAGGAAGTAGAATAGGAATTAGAGGAGCTTTAGAACTATTAGGAATTAGAAGGAATAAACTATTACTTAGTAAAGTAGAAGGGATAGCTAAGTAAATATAATTTATAGGTATATAAGAAGGATATATCTATAGATTAAGTAATTATAGCTTACTAAAAAGGGAGAGGAAAGAAGTGTAATTAGTAATAAGTAGGTAAGGATATAAAGAATAGATAATAGATATATAAAGGCTAAGGAACTAGATAAGTAGCCTATAAAGGCTAAATAGCTAGCTTATAAAGAATAGATAATAAACCTATAAGGGCTAAGAGACTAAATAAACTACCTATAAGGACTAGATAATTAGCTTATAAAGGACTAATAATAGACTTATAAAGGCTAAGAATTTAGATAACTAACCTATAAAAGATAGATAATAGACCTATAAGGGCTAAGAATTCTAATAACTAACTTATAAAGGATATATAATAAACCTATAAAGGTTAGAAATCTAGAAATATAAGGCCTATAAGCTAGGGATAAAGAATAGATAAGGGTAAGATTACACTATAAAAGTATATAAAGGTAACATAGAATTTAATTTAGGAGTACTCTCCTATAGTAGGTACCTAAACTATAAGGATTTAGTACCTAAAAGTAACGCTAAAGCTTAAAAAATAATAAGGGGGTATCTCCTAAATACTAAGAGGAAGGGATAGTAAATACCTATACTACTACAAAGTTACCTCCCTAAATATCTCTTTTAAAAGTACTATCTATATTCTATATATCATCTCCTATATTAGAAGAATAAACCCCTTTAGCTAGTCCCTAAATACCTCTAGAATTACCACTTAGACCTCCTCTAAGAAGCCCTATACTAATATATACTAGACTAGGAACCTATTATCTATTAGAACTAAGTAAAGTATTAACTAATAAGTATTAATTAAGTCTCATATTATATTCTTATAAAGCTAGTTACAGGAGTTAGAAGCTAAAAAGGTTATAAAATATAGGGGAAACAAATTCACTAATATCTAGGAGTAAAAGATACTAGCTTTTATAATAGCTAAGTCCTACTAGGGGTTAGTAAATAAAGAATAAAGATAGAAGAGATACCTATATTAGATATAGTAATCTATTTCTTCTCCTAATTATCCTCTAAAAACCTTAGGTTCTTAATAGTCTATTTAAATACTAGAGTACTATTAGGGTTATTTATTAATAAGCTATTTAAAGTATATATAAGATAGAGCTAGAATATAGAGAGCCTACTCTCTTAATCTATTAATATATATAGATTAGTATATATTTAAAAGCTATTTAGAATAGCCTATATAAAGTAGAGGTTAGCTATAAAGCCTATAAGAAGAGGATTACCCTATAAGTATTAATAGAAGGATAGAGTAACTAGATAAGAAAGGATATACTATTATATATAGTGAATGATAGCTCTATACATAGTAGTTATAGCAGAAGCACCTAGTATCTATAATATAGTAGTTAATTAGCTTACCTAAGGAAGGAGTATAATTCTTAAAATATTTAAGAAATATATAAAGGTAATAGTTATAAGGTACTTAGCTTTAAATTACTATATACTAGGACTAGTAGTACTCCTCCCTACTAGATAAGTTATAGGTAGCTTTAATAGTTTTAGTAGTAGAGCTTTAAACAATTTATTAGGAAGGGGGAGTTAGATAACTTCTTATTTTTACTAGGGTATATTAGTAAAGGTAGTTAGGTAAGGGGATAGGTATCTCTTTAGGGGTTTAAAGGGTTCTTAGTATACTTTTCTTTCTAAAGCTCTTTAATATATTAGTAGTTACTTACTTTACTTATAGTTATAATAAGTATTATATAGGGGTCTTAGGCTATACTTTTTATTTATAATACTATTCTACTATAAGCTAAATTATTTAGTCCTTCTCTTCTATATACCCCCTACTTATAAAGGGTCTAGGAATTAATAGAAAGGAGAAGTCCCTATAAGAGGTAGTTAGTAAAGGTAGGGAAGGGTTACTTACCTAACTAGTATAATTACTATTAGAAAGCTAAGTAAATACCTTTATATAAGTATTAAAGTAATATAGCTAATAAAACTTAGAGAAAGGAAGGAGGGGGTTAAAGATAGCCTATCTTACTATATTAGGGATTAACTTTTATAAGCTTAAATAACTCTAGTAACTAGGTAGATTAGTAGCTAAATTATAATATAGTTAATTAGATAGGGACTTAGAGCAATAAAAGAGTTAGTAAAATATAGAAGAATCTCTATTAATAGAAACTAACTTTATACTATAGCATAAGTTAGTAGTACCTATAGGTACCTCTTATAACTATACTACCTACTAGCTATTACTCTTAATAAAGGCTAATTAGCTTAGCTTACACAATATTAAAGAGTACAATATAGAGGCTAAACACTCCTTAAAGTCATTATTAGAACTAATATAAGGTATAATACTAAAAAAAGGTATTAAGAAGAAAGGAAAATAAAGGTTAGAGAAAGTAAGGAAGAACTAAACCTATAGAAGAAGTAGTTAGTTAGTTAGTTAACTAGAAGTTAGAAAGATAAATTAAGCCTAAAGGTAGAAGGTTTTAAAGCTAACTAGGTAGACTATATACTCTAACCTTAAGTAGGTTACGGCCGCTAGCCTATGTGTAATTTACTAGACCTTCTATAACTTAGGTCTAGGGATATACCTTCTAGGAGGGGGTATAATTATAATAACCCCACTAGCAGGTTCCCTTAGGGCTATAAAAGGGGATCTAAAGCCCTAATGTAGAAGGAGTAAAGAGGGGTAAGAATCAGTCTTACTATAAACTACTACCAATAATAAAAGTCCTTTCTTTAACTATTATAGGTCTATTATGCCTAGCAAATACACCTATAATAATAGGTAATAGTATATAAACTAATTATTTTAAAAGATTAGGTCTATACTTTTAAAAAGGCTAATATAATACTTACTAAATACTAAAGGGCTAAAAGAACTTAAGTATAACTTAGAAGAGTACTTACTATTAAGGAATCTTAAGCTTTTATTTAAGAGAAATAAAAGGGGAAGCGGCTAGCTAGTAAAATAAGTAGTAAGGCTAAAGAGTTAGTCTATAGTAGATTAACTAAATAATAGTATAGTAACTATAGTAAAACTAGGTATAATATAAGAACTTATAAAAAAAATATAGAGGACTTTAGTTAACTAGATTCTAAATAGATTATATCTTTTTTAAATTAGTTAGTACTAATTAATGCTAATATATATATTTAGTTAGTTTACTATAGACTATATTTTTAATAATATAGTTAGTATTAATTAGTATAAAATATATATTTCTTATTAAAAGTTACCTATTTTAAACTAGTACTATATCTATACTAACCCCTCTAAATTAACTAAATTAATTAAAAATAAAGTTATTAATATAGTTAGTATTATTTAATACTAACTTTTATTAAATATTTTATACTAAGTAGGTATTAAGGTTAATAGAAGTTAGGTAAAGTTAGAAAAATTAGATATAGGGTAATATTAGATATAGGGTAGTAAACTATATTAGTTTAGTTTTTCTTTATATTTATAGTTTTATAACTAAAGATAAAAGCCTTTTTAAACTAGTAAATAAGTATAATTAAAGTAAAGGGAGGAAGGGGTAATTTAAGGTACCTTTATAAGATAACTATTAGGATATATATAAAGCTGTTGAATACTTTGTGTATAAGGTCTGGGGGGAAGAAATAAGTAACTGAGTAGATAGATAGATAGATAGTTAAAAGGATGAATATAGTGTGGCCGAAGGCGTACGGTCCCTTCACACAGTGGTAAACGCTCAAAGACCAGCCCCATTGAGTATCACCCTCGCTGCCCAGTTCCTTAGAATTGGCGGCATGTCGCCTTGGCCTTCATTCATGATTGCTCTCCATGAAGCTCCATCCCAAACCTAGGGAGCCCTCTGTGAGAAGGTAACATCAGATCATTTCAAATGTGTTTTCATCCCATCCATACACCCTCTTCAGCCGACGAGAAAAGACAGGCACCAGCCAGCCCTCAATATTCGACTTGTGAGGACGGTGTACCGTGAACGACTTGCTTGCGTTCATGCTCTCGGGCGGCAGGAAGGTGAAGACGGACCCGAATTTGGGCACGACCGAGAACCCCAGGTCCGCCATGGCCGCCTCGAACGCGGCCCAGCTGACCGAGCCCCGGGCTTCGGCCTTTGCGAACAGCGTAGAGAAGACGTTGAACGTGGATGATTTGACCTTCTTCTTCTCCTGCGGCCCTGTGGCGGCTGGACCCTCGGCGTTGCGCGCCTCAGCCGGCGGGGCGATGTCGTAAAGGGAGCGGTGTGCTGGGCGAGTCTTTTGCTTCTCCCTCCGCTGTTCGATCCGTGTCTCTGGGGGCTCTGCTTCCTGCTGAGTGACTGGGACGAAACTAGGCTGCGCCTTCTCTGCCTTTGCCTTCTCTGCCTTTGCCTTGATCTGCTGGTACTGTTTGGGGAGATCATCAAAGCAGTCTTCAATGACATCCTGGTATATGAAGCCTAGGCTCGAGCCTGCTTTCTCGACAACGAAGTCGTCCAATGCCTTCAACGCATTCTCGGCCATTCCCGGCTCAAGGAGGTTGTCGATGGGTACGACGAAGTCTGTGAGGTCAAGGCCTTCCTTCAACCCGTCGAGCTCCTTCTCGAGGTCCTTGGTGCGTGAGACGAAGAGTTGGCCTTTGTTCCTGGACAAGGGTGGCATCGATATTCCGGGGGCCAGGTCTTGCATAAGTGCGACGATGGCAGCAGTGTCACACATTGCTTCGAATTCTCTCTCCTGTAGCCTCTCGCGCTCGCTGGGATATGATTTGTGGAGGGTTGCCAACTTGTCCAGCCAATCTGGAGCCTTTGATGCCGTGGTTTCGGTCTGGCAGAGTCGTAGCAGGTAGTGAAGTTGGGGATCTTCACGTGTGAGGCTGTCAGGCTTCACCTTCATTACCACACGCGTGCCGCCATCTCGGGCGGGACCAGCCATCCGCTTGAAGTACTTTTTTCCACTGGCAGACTGGACATGGCGCTTCAGGAGGGCCTGCGTCCTGCTGTACTCAAGATGGCAGGTGTTGGAAATCTCCTGGAGGATGATGGTCCGATAGACCTTTTCGGTCGTGCGTTGCAGTAGTTCAAGGAGGCGCGTGATGTAGTCCCATATCGCGGCTGCTTTCACAGCATGGTGAACAGCATCGAAAAGAGCAGCACTGATGTACTTGTCAGTGTGGACAGGAGGCATGCGGCCTTTCTCGTCAGCAACCAATTCCGGTCGGCTGTAGAACCAGAGATTGAGAGCGTGCGCGAGAATGACGGGCTCAGTGCATAGGAGGCTCAAATTCTCGTCCATAGAACCCCTCTGCTCCGCCGAGCTTGCAACAAGGTCAGAAACCGAGAGCTTGGTCTGCTTCGGTCTTGCAACCATTTTCTCCAATGCAGCCGCAACGGATGGCTCATCACGCCCCGGGGGGCGCTCTTTGCGTATTCTTGTCTTTGAGCCAAGGTCAAGGATGTCGTCCATCATGACAATGAGAGATTGTGTCAGATTTATCTGCCTGTCAGGCTTCGGCCACACTGTATTCATCCTTTCAACTATCTATCTGTCTGTCTGCTCAGTTGCTCATTTCTTCCCCAGCCCAGACCTCACACACAAAGCGTTCGACAGCTTTATACATATCCCAATAGTCATCTTATAAAGGCACCTTAAATTACCCCTTCCTCCCTTTACTTTAATTATACTTATTTACTAGCTTAAGAAGGCCTTTATCTTTAGTTATAAAACTATAGATATAAAGGAGAACTAGACTATTATACTTTCCTTTTATTATCTTATAAACTATTTCCCTTTCCTTCTCTAAGGATTTTAAAGCTACCTTTTAGAAGTTTTAGGTATAGACTATTTTAAATCCTTTCTTTATCTTAACTTCTTTTAAAGTTAGTAGCTAGGTACTAAGATAGAAGTTATTATATAAGCTTATTTAGTAAAGGTCTTCTTACTTTAAGCTATATTTTTATTAAAGGTTCTTAAGATTATATATATATATATATTAGTAGTAGAGGAATAAGTTTTTAACTAGAATTTCCTTTATAGGACTATAAGCTTATATAGGGACTATCTTAAGACTATTCTTATCTTACTATATAACTACTTTACTATTAACTAGCCCTTAGGCTATATATTAATAATTAATAGTACTATTAGGAGCGGTTCTCCCTAGCCTTATCTGTGTGTTATAAGGCTAAGGCTATATACCTACTTATTATATCTAACTACTATTATTAGTAATATATGTTTTTTTAAACGCTGGGTCTTAAGTGTTTACAACTGTATGAAGGCGCTGTGTATGGCTATGGCTATATATGGAATAGAAACGGAACTAGTTATCTGCCTGTCAATGATCAATTCGCCAGTGTTCTGGGGAACACATAATCCGTATTCTATGGCTTGTCCCATATCAGCCAAGAATCCATCACGATCCGCCAGAACTTTGTACGACTTTCCATAATGTTCCTCGTCCAGGAACATCGACCAGCAGTCTTTGTAAGGCTCGGGCCAACGGAGACCCTTGGTGCGCACCATCTCCGAGATGTAGTCATGGTCGCCCGGAGTTGTTTCGTCCATGCCCTCGGCATATTGATGAGTCAGGGAGTTGGTAGCGCGATGGCGTAGGAGATCGAGAAGAAAATCAGAAGCAGGCTCGGTGATGTCTTGCAGATTCCACTCGGGGACCATTTTGGCGGCGCCCGGCAGCAAGGGATCTCGGCGATGTCTTAGCACAACACCGTCTTTTGCGCCGGCCTTCAGGGCCCTGGAACGTTGGGCTTTGTCGAACGATCTCCATATTTCCGCGACCTTGGTGCCGTGAAGGCGGTACTTTCGAGCCAAGTCCTCATGGAGATCTCTCAACACCTCCCAGGTGCTGGGCTGAGCCATGCTGACAATCGTGAAAAGAGCAGGACAGGATAGCAGCGATGCGTTTTGGTTCAGGTGGCGGGCGGCCAAGTAGAGACAACGAAGGTTTCGTGAGACATGAAAGTTCTGTTTGTCGTGATACCCAACAAAGTCAACAGAGTGTGGGCTGGGGCTGAGGGGTGGCTGCGGGTCCCTGCAGGGCCCCTTATCGATAATGCCACACCTACACCTTCTGCCCCAAGGCCTGAGAGGCAATCTTTCTTCCTCCTTTTCTTCCTTAGGCAGACCTACTCATAAACTCCACATAATTCAGTCCAAGGTTCGAGTCGATGTGCCGTGAAGCCCAAGTGACGTCTCACAGAGCATATTGGCCTAATTGGAGCGGTGATCGCCAACTGGCCCGTACGTTGAGCCTAAAAGTTCAAGCCTGGAATAAGCATAAGTCTCTTACAGCATCAAGTACAACCACAGCATAAGCCACCACGACTACCAACCGCACTATCTCCGCACAGCGGACAAGTAAACCAAGATCAACTACAAGAGGAAGGCGGCTGACTGGATAAAGCCTCTTATACAGGACCAGGAGACAGGCCTCATCGAGATCCCGGCCAACTGGTACCTAGACAACCTTCCGCCCATAATTATCAAGACGCACCTAGCATCCACGGCTTTATCAACGCGCGCAACATCGAGGACATCTAACGCAACCACTTTAACTACTTCTCATAAAGCGCAACGAGTTTATCTTCCCTATAACTATCTGCCCTAATATGTGAGGGCGCCTATACACACTGCTCATGTATAAGAGGCTTATTGAGCACTTTAGGAAGCATAAGGGGGTCGAATTTGTTACAATGGAGGAGATCTGCGACGAGTTCAAAGGGAAGACGGCGCCGCCGGGAGGGGCTATCATACCTGCGGCGCCGGGGGCCATGCTGAGGAAACCATAGCAAGCTATTGACAGCAAAATGAAGTAAACATCTTGTAATGAACAATCGCATCACGACCGGCTCTCTCAGATCTGGTTAGTAGCGCTGTCCCCGTTTCCTGTGCCGCAGAGTGGGACTTGCCGGTCATCAGTCAATCGTGTCATCCCCATACTATGATATATCCGAAGAGTAAGCAGCTCTAACTGATGAATCTTTACTGTATCCGCATAAGACCGGTACTCTGATACCTGAGCGAAAAAAACTAGAATTTAGCAGACACATCGATCATTTTGAAGAGGGTGACAGCAAGTGGAGGTGAAAGGCTGTGGTGAGTTCAGAAAGGAAGCTGCTAAATTGAGGCGATGCATAGTAGCTAACTATTGAGTCGCTCCTTCTCTGCGTTTCCCCCAACATGCATTGCTCCTTCTCGGTACCCACTTATTGGGGCCTATCAACGCTCAAGGCCACTCCCATCCTTCCGACTATTGGGCTGTCAGTGAGTGCGTTGGTTGACGTGTCTCGCCATCGAACCAGCTGCTCTCAGCCCAATGCCAGTGCTGAGCGAGGCCCTCGTTTCATCCCCAGATTCGCATTGCACCGCCTGCTCGATGTCGGCCATGGCCCTGGACTTTTCAGCAGTCAGCTACGAGAGTGGGCGCAGAGCGCTGCAACTCGCCGTCGATGGAGACAGCAGCAGCATCAGGGAAATTGCCTCGCTGGTAGCAGAGGAAACCGAGGACTATCGAAACTCGTCATCCGTCAATCGGGACTACTACTCGTACTACGTTTCCTGCGGGCAGCCCCTGAGCTGTGACCATCACACGGCCTTGGAAGTCGCGGCCTCTGCAGGCCACATAGGCGCCGTGGAGCGACTGCTGGAGGCTGGCGCCGACCCGAATGCCCCAGTACATGAGCCGGGGCCCTCGGTGCTCCAGGCAGCTGCAGCCCAAGGCCAACTTATCGTCGTCCAGAAACTCCTCGAAACAGGTGCCCAGCCCGACCACTGCGGTAAGCACTCCAACGCTACTCCTTTGATGGCCGCAGCCATGGGCGGGCATGAAGTTATATGTAAGACTCTCCTGCAGAATGGCGCAGATGTCAGCATCTCGAAATGGCCTTGGCGCGACCCCGCCGTTGAGCCCGGTCAACCCTCAGCCATTGAAGTTGCAGGAGAAAGTTCCAACCTCACCTTGTTAGAGCTATTCCTGCTACCAGTTGAGCATGCGGCCAAGGAGTTTGATCCGGAGGACCTCAGGCTTGCGATGGCTGAAGGCCGACAGAAAGACTCAGAGCGGCTGCTGAGAACTAAAACCTTCCTCCATGATGTCCAAGGACCCATGAATCGTGCTCTCGTGGCAGCAGGGAGGAGTGGCAACATTCCTGTCTTACAGAGACTCCTGGACGCAGGCGCCAACATCAGCACTGCAGCCTTTCCTGACGGTAACGCCATCGCCGCCGCAGCCTCCGGGGGCCATCTGGAAGCGATGACAAAACTGCTCCAGTTTGCCTCTGACCAGAACATGCTCACCGTGGAAGCCGTCACGGCGGCGCTGCAGTCAGCGATGGCCGTGGGAGATTTAGCGCTGCTGGAGCCTCTGCTTCAGGCCGGTGCGGATGCCACCGAGATCGACATCCGGCAAGCCGCAGCTTGCGGTCACTTGGATGCCATGACATTCATGTTGAATTCTGGCGCCCGTATTGATAACAGTTCGCCTAAAGTATGGGTCCGTGTTCATTCCATTTCGAATGAGGTATGGTTCGCATCGCGCGACTTGTGGAACTTCACCCCCCTGCAGCTAGCAGCACATCAGGGTCACCTGGCCGTCGTCGACTTGTTACTCGCAAACGGGGTAGATGTCAATGCGTCGGTGGACAATAGGGTCGTGATGGCGAAGGCCCCCGGGGCCACGGCGCTCCAGCTGGCTGCTGCTGGTGGGCATCTGGCAGTGACAAAACGACTCTTGGACGCGGGCGCCGATGTGAACGCCGGCCAGGGGGACCGGAACGCGGATAATGCTCTTCAGGCCGCCGTTCGAGCGGGCGACACGACCATGGTGGAGCTACTCCTGGCAGCTGGCGCCGACGTGGAAGCCGTGGCGCCCCGCAACTTGAGACACCCAGGAAGGTTTCCGCTCCGGGATAGGACCGCCCTGTCCATCGCGGCCGAGGTGAACAACTCCGAGCTCGTGGCACGGCTGCTGTCAATGATGTCTCCAGAAAATGCCCGCCTGACCGCACCTCTGGCGCTGCGCGAGGCGGTAGAGAACCACCATACGGATATCGTACGGCAACTGGTACAGGTGCACCCCGACGTCAACCTGAGTGAGAGCATGGCGGTTACCTTGTTGCAGGCGGCCGCAGCAAATGGCGACCTGGAGATACTGAAAATACTCCTCTCAGAAGGGGCCGACGTGAACTTGGACCCCACCGAGGGCTGGCAGCAAACCCCTCTGCAGTATGCATCGGAACGGGGCGACCTGGCTGCAGTGAAGCTTCTGTTAGCCGCCGGTGCCGAGGTCAACGTAACGGGGTCAACAGCGCCGCCGCTCCTGCTGGCCGTCCGAGGCGGTCACATCCAGGTCTCTGAGCACCTCCTGGTGGCAGGCGCGGACATCCATGCGACGGCCTACCGAGGGCAGACCATGCTGGAGGCCGCCGAGCAAAGCAGAGATGCTGAGATCGAGGACCGGTGCGGGCTGCCCTTGACTCTCGGCCGCCGCCGCCGCCGCCGCCAATCGATCAGCCTCTTGCCCGTGGCACAGGACCGCTCTGTGAGACGTGCCGGGTGGTGCCCCTGGCTGACCTGTTCGGGGACGGGGACGAGGACGGCTCAGGAAACCAGCTCGACATTGTGTTACATCCATCTCTGACGGCGCTCAAGGCCTCGGCCGCCGCGGGGTGTCCGTTGTGCTGCTTCATCTGGAAGAGGCTAGGCATCACCTCCATCTCCCTTCCTCAGCCGTCGCCCGTTAAATTCCAGGTTAAAAGGTGGAATCACACCGTGACTTTCTATGTGACAGAGCCGTTCCCGGACGGGGACCGGCCTGAACGTCTCGCGATTGAACTCGCCTATAACCTTTCAATTCCAGGTCAGGTCTCGGCGAGGACGGAGTTGTCCAGGGTTCCCATTACAGAGGACACATCATCGTCTGAGACCTATCAACAGATCAATAGCTGGCTGGATATTTGCAAACATGAGCACCCAAAGTGCCGGGAGCTGTTCGGAAATCGAACCCTCCCCACGAGACTCATCTATCTAGAGACGTTGGGAGATTCATCCTCACCCAATCCGGTCGATACGAGTCTGCAGCCGAGGCTCGTGTCCACTAATAGCATGGAGTGTTCGGAATGCAGATACCTCGCCCTGAGCTATCGCTGGCCCCAAGATCTCCCCGTCGAGGCCAAGGCGACTCGGAACAATATACAACAACAGATGCGCGGGCTCGACACTTCCAAACTGCCCCAGATTTTCAATGACGTTTTCCAAGTCGCGGCCGGCACGGGTGTTAGCTTTGTCTGGATCGATGCTCTTTGTATCGTCCAGGACGACCCGGAGGATTGGAACCGCGAGGCAGCTCTGATGATCCAAATCTACCGGCACGCCGAGTTCACCGTGGCCGCTGCCGCTCCCGTTCAGCCCACAAATCCTGATCTAGGCTTGTTCCGGCATGGTGATCCTTCAGATGTCCTATCCGTGAGACTGACTGGTCTTGAGGGCCCTCGGCAGTATGGACTGGGCCAGGATCTTGTTCTTATGAAAACTCAGGAGGAGGCGTACCAGGACAGCCCACTTATCTACCGCGGTTGGTGTTTCCAGGAACGAGAGATTTCCCCGCGCATCGTACACTACACCGAGACCCAGGTGCTCTGGGAATACCACACAGTCCAGGCGTCCGAGGGCCTCCCCGACGGGTTCGGGGCTGAAAGAGGTTGGACGGGGCGGATCTTCGACAATGAGCTCAACGGCGATATTTATATTGAAGGAGTATGGCAACAAGCAGTGGATGATTATTCAGCAAGGAATCTGACCGTATTCACCGACAAACTCCCAGCTTTGGCTGGCCTGGCTGCAGCTATACATGGCTACAAGCCTGCAAACTGTCGATACCTGGCCGGTTTGTGGGAAGACAGTTTTCTGGAGGGTCTGCAATGGTCCTCCTCGAGTAGTGTTCGCTATACCAGGACCGTCCCGAATACTCGCTACCCCGAGTATATTGCTCCGACATGGTCGTGGGCCTCGGTGGCAGGTCCCATCTCGTACTGGGAAGCTGCAACCTCTTACAATCCCGAATGCCACGTATATTCTGCCGACTATGCTCTGAAGGTCGTGGATATCCATGTGCAAACTTCTACCAGCGATCCCTATGGAGCAGTCAAGCACGCCGTTCTTACGTGTACCGCGGGGCTGGTGCCCGGTGTGTTATGGGAGGTGCGTGGGTGTGCTTGCGACTTTGAGGTGAGAACCGTAGACGGAGACAGGGTCGCGGACATGGACTTTGATATTGAACAAGAGAGATGTGACGGAGAAGGGGTGACGGTTGTTTTTTGTATCTTCATAGACGAGCCACCTCAAATGGGCCTGGCCATCGTGCCCACAGGGTACAGGAAAAATGAGTACCGCAGGGTGGGGCTGATTACAGGGATTGATGAGGCATATTTTGAGGATGCCGAAATCAAGGAGATAACGATTATCTAAGATAGTCAAAGCCGCTGGTCCCATTTCTGAATCAGGTACACGTCTGAGGGAAGCCATAAACTATGTCGAGCCTTGCGCTCACGTTGTTTAGGGCTGGATGTCTTCATCGGCACGGAGATATTGGGCGAGGCACGTAATAGAAGCATGAGTGACACCAGGTCACCCCAAGACCAAACAGGCGCCGTGCCCGGAAGAATGCCAGCGTAGTAATTAGCGGCTGATCTCCAGCGAAGCCGCGCGCAAGACGCCTTAGCGGTGGTGGCCTTACATTCGTGCCGCCTTCTTTTCCCTCGTCCACAGGAATAGAGCCTGAGCACCGGCCGCCAGGCCTCCAAGTCGATCGCTGATGCCTGGTAGCTCCTGGCCGCAGTTGTTCGCCGAGAAGCCATACAGTACTTCATAGTCCGAGTCAAAGATGCTAGAGTTCACTGCCAGTTGAACATGTATCCACACCCATTGGCCCTGCAAATGCGGATTTAAAGATCAGTTCTTCATTAATCTTTTAAATTGAGGAAAAATGAGATTTGCTAGATCTCTTTGGAAAAGAACGAGGTATTTATACTGCTTGACAGCTTGTATAAACGTTTTGGACTCGCCTGCTGGGATTAGGAGATGTGAGTGTATGCAAACCTCCTGCGGGCGACGCCTGTGTAATTTAGTCTTATTTTAGATATAATATCTTCGTCTTGGCCTCAGGCGTCAACAAAAGCAGAGGCGAGTCCGCATAACTAGTAAATCGATACCATGGTCTCTTCAAGGCTCTGCTGATGGAAGGCGGGGCTGTGCAACGAGTCACCAATATTGACGTGTTTGCTGGTCACAGTAGTGCGTTTTCACAGGCGTGTTGTTAGGATATCTGCCCTCACGTCCGCCATCACTGTCATAGCTACTCACCGTTCCCTGCACGATTAGGGAAGAAGTCAAGGTACCCTATCTTATGATTCCGTGTAGGCGGACGTACCTATATCTATCATTGGGAAGCTCCGCACTACCTAGGTACCTAGGTAGCTAGTAGGCGGTAAAAGCCTAGTATAGCTGAACGTTATAGGCTGGTCGAGGGACGGCAGCGGGAGTTAATTACCCGCGCCCCTCGCGTGCCTAGACGCGCGACGGCGTCCCGGGGTAGCAGCTAACTACGCCACGATCCCCTTGAAACTGCTGTAGCCTAGGCCACCACCCCGGGAGCGGGCCGAAGCTGAAAACTAGAGCACGTTGAGGTGCAATACTTCTGCAGTAGCGGCCAGAACGAGGTCAGGCCTCACGTCGATTCGATGGATGCCTTCACAACCTCGACGTATCGTTCCATGGTAAGGCTGATAGCTTGTCAACAGCACCGGCATGAACAGGCACGGCCTAACACTACTAAGGCTAGAAAATGCAGGTTTGCAGAAGCAACTTGGAAACTTACTGCGTTTACCTTGAAATATGCATTGCCTTATTCTTCTGTAACAGACACTTATTGTCGTTCCGGCACAATAGACATCTGGAGGCACTCAAAGAATATAAGTAGTCCTATACCCCCACCATCATTGCTTCAAGATCCACACGAGTAGCCCGCAGGCAAGGGCTGTTCATACTTTTGTCAGTCTCAAGATCCACCGTTGCATGACACTAAATGGGTGAGTCTCACGTCCATAGACCCATGATTTCGTCTAAGTAATCCGCAGACACAAGCATCACAAGCCAGGTATCCTGGCAATCGGCATTTTGGGGGCTCGTGCCAATTGCGCTGAACTCCATGGCACAACCATCCGGCAAAGTCTGCGATAGTCCTGCAGGTATCGGTCATTTGTTGCGGATCTCCCCAGTGATGTGCTTGCTGGATGCTTTGATCGTCGTTGTGCGCTCGATTCTGTACCGCTTCACTACAGGATCATTTCGAGCTGCCCACAAGAGGATCATTGTTCAGCGCTACACGCACGACGACGACAACTCGGGCGTGTTCAAAGACTTCAGAGAAAACACTTTCACCCGATGGGTCATATTTGCGTTTTCTGTGCCCCAAATCGTGAAGCTTTTTGCGCTCCAGGGCCCGGGTGTGCTCGCGACGCAGGTCTGCGCGGGCATGTTCCTTGGATCATTTGTCGTTGTTGAATTATTGGTGGTGCTACGAAAAGCTTACACGTTCGTCGAAAGACCTATCGAGCTCGCTGAAACCCACAACGACGTTACGTTTCCATACTCGACAATCGCCGCAAGCACGTGCTTCATGCTGTACACCATTATCCATGCGCTCGTGCCTTTATTCGAGGCTCACGGACTGGCCTTGAACGCTCTTCAAATCACTGGACTCACAATTCTATTATTTGAAAGCGTAGCCTTCGTGCCCTCTGGCCTACACTCCCACTTTCTGAGGCTGGATGGTCATCCTGAGGTGTCAGAAGAAGTCGGCCCGGGTGCCAAGCGCCAGAATGTCAATAAACCAAACGCTGCGAAACAAAAAAAACCATCTACCGGGAAATAGCCAGCCTCAAGTGTCACAAGAAGTCGACATAGGTGCTACGCGCCAGATTGTCATCGAGTCAAACGCTGCAAAACCAAGAAACCAACTACTGGTGCAAAATACCCTGCTCTTGCTCATTCATGCTATACCTGTAGCATACTGGCTCCTTTCGCGCCTAATTTCACCGACACAACGGGACGGCCTAGATCAAATGACAAGCAATATCGTCGCTCTAGTAATGATCGTTATCTGGGCGACTCTGTGCCTGTCATGGGCCTACGTTACCTTCAAGGCCGTCATCGCTAGCGGCCGGGAAACAACTCGTCGAGTCGAGATCATACTGTCATGGTATTTCTGGTCCTTGCATCTTGTTGGAGCGTTGTTGTACTATAGATATGTTTACGATCCCACAGGGACAGTGAAACCGGCGTGGACGGATCAGCTTGGATGAAGGGCATTCAGGGCTATTTTCTTTTTCGGCGATTGTCGTCTTCCAGCGATTTGGTGAGAATCTGTTGAATTTGAGGCGAAGCAGCCTTTTCTGTCGTTGGCGATGAGGGTGTACACGACGATGCGTCAGGCAAAGCCTCCGCTGTAAGATACAGATACGGGTCTTTCACATGAGCCCGGGCGGTATGCCGTTCTTTGATTTGTTGTCCGCGGCAGTGGCAGCGTTTGGTCGGATTGGAAGGGTACATATGCAAGCGCACGGAAATGAACCTCCAGCATGAGAGATTCCTGTGCTAGTCGATGTCGATAACGTATTCAGTCTCTCATGTTACGGTTAAAAGCAGTGGCGGATTGCCATTTTGGCGTGCTCTTAAAGTCATGAGTTGGTATAAAGCTGCCGAACACATAGGTGTGAGATCGGACTAGGCAGAACCTGCATCTTCCGTTCCCTTGATGCGATTGAAAATGTGACCTACCGCATGCGCTGATAATGGAAATCGTGGCGATGATATATCTTTCGGTAGGGAACGTTCGTTCAGTACTTCTTGCAGAGTCAGACACTTCTGGCACGATCTCAAAATTTGGGAGTGACTGCCTCATGCACTGCCAATCTCGGTTTTTTACTACGCAGGTCTCGGCCTCTATGCCCTTCACCAGAGGAAAGGCTCATAGAAAGATCTGCGATCCTGAGCTGCGATTTCTCTATCAGGCACCGCACCCGCAGTACCTAGGTACCTCGGAAAACAATCCCAATAGTCCAACACCCAACTCCGCGGGATGCCTGACCGAGAACTGAAAGTATCCACTATCCACCCTAGATAATGTACAGCCAGTCGTATTGATAGCCCCCAAAAAGAACGGAGAACCCATCCCCACCCCCACTCCCCCAGACCCACTCCTAAGGCTGATGTCTTACACCACGCGAGACATAAGAGGGAAAAGAGGAACGAACTGCTTCTTGGCCCGAGACAACCCCAACCTCAAAACGCCCGCCTTTCTGCAATGCTTACATCACACAGAAGCTGACAAGAATCCTCCACCCCGCGCGCGCGTGCGGATCTCATGCACGCACCTGCGTAACCGCCGCTCCTGCATGTCTCACAAGAGAAAAGAAGGCGTCGGGGCTCGGGACTCGGGCGGGCTGAGTCGCTGCAGACACGGGACGGGATGGAGAGACATATCCATCTGGCACACTGGCTGGCAGGCCTGCTGCCTGCGAGCCTGCTGATGACTATTGACCTTGATGTAGTATCATCCCCACCTTCCGGCCACCAGAGCCTCATGTAGTGGGACAGCATGCACACACACACACGGATGGAGATTGATATCTAGCTATCAATATTATCCGCAAGCGAGGCGGGATCTGACCCCACCGCGGTCAAGTAGCAGCAGTAGCCAAAGTAGTCATCAATCTGATCCTCGGCCGCCCCGGGCTGTGCACGCAAACGCGGGAGATGTAAGCTTAGCCACGCCATTTCGCATGCCGTGCGACTCACACCCCTTCGTCGACCCTCGTCCTCGGTGCTTGAATCTCGGGCGGGCGAGAACAACTAACTCACCCTGTTGCCTTGATGAGTCAAAGGCGCGGGCGGGGGGGACTGCGATCGCAACATCCCCTTCGCCCCGCCACCTCTGTCTCTCACTACCACGAGCCCACCCTGGCTTGAGTCGCGCGGGTGGCTGGCGGATAAATCCTTCTAGATAGATGGTGGTGGATGGGTTGAGAGTCCCCCTGCTTACCCTACACTGCTTACCTACCTATCTACCCTCCCAGGCACCAGGCTCGCCAGATCCCACCAGTCCCATGCTCTCATGCACCATACCGTGCACCGGTGGGTACTAGAGAGGGTCACTATAGCTATCATTTACCTATTCGAACATCCTCACTGTGAGACCGACTTCCAATAGCTCAAACTGAATAATAGCCTTATTGTATAGGCTATCGTTTAGCTATTTGGTAGTTTTGATTACTAGATGGACTTGTAAAAAGAGAGGGTCGCGGAGAGAAGAAGCGGTCGTGGAGAGAAGAAGTGGTTGCGGAGAAGCTGGATGTACCTTCCCTTATATAAGGGGAGGAGGAGTACTTCTTCACCCTCCTTCCTTCCTTCCTTCCTTCCTCAACTTCAACAACACCAAGTCCTCCACCTTCCTCCTTCAAATCAACCAAAAGCCAGAGGTCAGAATCAGGGGTCAGAATCAGAGGTCAGAATCAGAGCCAACAACACCTAAAACTCAAAAACAGACCCAGTAGGAAGGGGAAGAAAGGGAATCTCTCTCGGCCAGCCAGCAGCCCAAAGCAGGAGACCTACCCCTAAGGATTTGGGAGAGAGATTCTCAGAAGGAAGGAACCTCCTAGGCAAGTCCATTTCTACTCCCACAACCTCTTTTTCTCAACAACCAATTTCAGCCTTCAGAATAGCCTTACAATTACCAGGATTTTATTCAGGCCTGGCGATATATACCATTTTAACCGTCAGACCAAGACGAACATCATAGCGATACTTTTTAGTACTGAAAGTAGCCTTAAGGCGAGGAAATTACCTAGAAGCCCCTGACCTTCATAGTGACCCTCTCGAGTACCCACCAGTGCACGGTATGGCACTCCCCCGCCTTGGCTTGTAATGGTGCAAGGGGGCGGCGCAGTGGGGCATGGTAACGCAACTGGGCTGAGAGGTGTAGGATTTGTGGCTGCATTTCTGATCGAATAAGGGCCGGGGGCACATGTGGAAAATGAATGTGCAGGAAGTGGTTCGTGTCAACGGCCCTGGGGGTGGATGTGGTGTGGTGCGGGTGGTGGTCATGAGAAAGTGCACATTGATGTGTGGAGATGGGCATTTTGGTACAGCGGCCTGCTGTGTTACGTGTATGCATTCATCTAATGGATGTAGTAATGATTGAATTCATACCAACCTGCATGGATGAGATCGCATGTCTCTCCGCCCACCGAGCCGCCCATGGACAATTTTCCCAGTGGGCTGCTCCCCCATCATGGGATTTGTCCATTCATCCATCCATCCATATCGTCGACAGCAAACACCACACCACATCACACGTGACAGCAGGAAGAAATGGGATGGGGGAAAATAAATCCAATCGTTGGGACCCAGTCCATCCAACAGCCCATCAAGAATCCATCCGATCCCAACTTCCTAACCCAGCAGACGCGTGGTTGGTGCGATGGGAAGGGACAGATAGATATCTGGGATACCTAGGGATGCAACGTAAGGGGCCAACAGGGAGCAGCCTGCCTGGGCACGGCAGACCCTCTCTGGGCCTTCCCGTCCGCCTGCTGCCGCTTCTTTCTGGTGTGCAGCCAGTGCATAATGGCAGGCAGGCAGACTGGCAGACCACACATGCCTGACAGACAGCTAGCTAGTAGTACAGCAGGCACAGGAGCATCCCGATGCTCCTCCGGCCGAGCAGCCAGGTCCATATATGTAATTGGGTGGTGGTCCTGCCTCGTTGGGGAAGGGAAGCAGAGGGAGGGGAGCTTGGTTTAGGGTGTGTGCGCACGCGCAGAAAAGCATCAATCGCAGCATACATAGCATTCTTCCCAAAAAGTCAATCGAGACCTGCATGCACTGGCACGCAAGTTCCTCCGTGGTATTCCCACTGCAGCAGATACCGTGCCGGCCCGCTGGGCCATCCTACTCCATCCCTCCAACCCCTCGCGTCGCGAGCTCCCCCCAAATGTCTAATTTCCAGCCACGTAGAAACACACTCTACCAGTGCCATTGCTGCGACACCGGAACGGCAGAGTCAACCCCAGGACGCGTGTCTGATCGGCTGCAGATTGTGAGAGAGGGAGGATGAGGGGTGATGTACCAATTCCCAAGGTTCTTGACAGATCACCCAAATCACACACTGGGTAGCACGGGAAGCTTATTTTTGCAGAGATATCAGCCGAAAAGCCAAACGTTGTTGCAAACTTTGTGTGTGATGAGGGTAGAATTAGTCATGAGTCAAAAAAGAGCGTGTTTTGTGAATCGTGTCATTCGTCTCAGTAATTGCTTCTGTGTGAACTCCGGAGAAGACGGCGTCGTCGTTCTCGCGAGTCCAGAGCGAAGAGATCCCTCAGTATTACTGTTTTGTACATGATTACTCACACCGGTAACCCCGCCCGACCCCATCAAGTACACGAAGCAGACCTTGTGCTGTGAGCCGTTCCTGTTGTAATGTACTTTGCCCAATCAATCCATCGCTTATTGCCAAACTCCTCCATGATGCTGTTGGTGCTGTGAGACCGCTTGATGATGCCTGTCCTTTGCATGTGTATCGATATACAGTGATGCCGCTTTTTATAGATAAAAAAGGAAGTAATGTGAAAGAGGTGAGGTACAAGAAGAGAAGAAAAAACCATCTAATACACGTGTATCGCGTCGTTGCGCAATGGGCTTTTTGGGCGATGTTCCTGACCCCGCTGGCTGAAAACACGCTGCATGAAGGCCCGGGGACCAACGTACTCGACGTCGCCAAGAACAGGGATGTGGTGGGTCTTCTTCGACTGCCAGCGCTCCTTGATACAGTCGTCAACAAGGGCGATGAGACCGGTGGCAACGATTACGCTAGTTGATGTTAGTAACTGGAGCTCTTGATCATGGCATCATCAATCATGGACTTACTCAGCAACGTCTGTCACGGCGTCGATGATGGACTGGTCATTGATCCACATGAAGCAGGGCGGGACCCAGCCTCCAGCGCGGTTGTCCTCCTCGACCTGGTTTGGCGAGCGAGTCTCTTGGACAATGTGGGCGACCGGGGTAGTCTCGCCGTCGCGCACGAGATGGAAAGACACGACGCCCTCGAGGTGCTTCTCCACGACACGCTTCCACACGTACCTGTGACCCCACCAGTCGAATTCGTAGCGCTTGTTGTTCTTGCTCTTCTGGCCTTTCCTCGCCACGTCGACACGCGCGTAGTTGCTAAACTCGAGCTTGATGGAATTCGTGGGCTGGGGCCTCTTATGATCGCCGTCCGAGGCGCGGGAGTACACGCTTGCGGTGTCGATATCCGCATCATAAGAGTAGGACGTGCCGGGACGCTTCTCTTGCTTGGACAGGGAGCCACCAGAAGATGCGCGCTTGGACTGGGGTCTTGTCATGGCCTTCATGGCACTCGACATGGACCGCTGGAGGGAGGGCCTGCTGTCTGAGGCGGGCTCGACAAACTTGCGCTTCGAGTTGCAGACCTCTCGGCCTGAGTCACGGCAGTACCGACGGAGAGAGAATTCTCGCCTTGCCAGGTCGTACATCCGCAGGTGGAAAAGCTGGACGGCGGTCCTCCTCCTCTGCCCCGGCACGATGGTGTCGACGCGCAGGTTCATGTTGCCGTCTGAGGTGAAGTCATCATGTCGTATCGACAGTCGGTTCATGCTGGGAAACAGCTGAGAGAAGTTCTTGGGGGTTGAAGGGCGCATGTTGGGTTCGGATATCTCATGTTCGTAGACAGGTAAAGGAGGGATGTAGTCGGAGTCGCTGCCCCGGGCCAGATTTTCCTCCCGCTCCAAGGCCAGGTCCTCTTCCGAGGCATCGGTCGAGGCATAGGTGTCGACTGACGACCGGGGATACGTCGACGTGACCGGGGAGAGGTCCTGGCTGCCTTCGACGTACTGGACGTAAGGCCTGCTGTACTTTTCCGAGGGCCCAGAATTTGTATATAGTGAGGTGGGGGCTGTAGACCGTGAGCCGTAAGACTCACTACTCCTCCGGTCGTAGGAGTCGTAGCTCCCCGATGAGCCTTTCCTATGCGTGTCTGTGGGCATTGCGACGTGCGCTGTGGTGTTTGTAGAAGCGCTTGTTAATCCTCAAGGTGGGTGGGGTTTGCTTTATAAGAGCGTTGAAGAGGTAGATAGGTCATAAATATGTGGCATGAATGCGTTCGCGACCCAAATGCAGGTCGGACATGGGCGCCTGGCTGATTTAGGCGGCACTCGAGAGTTGACAGGCTTGGGATTTAGGCGTCAAATATGCCAGATGGAGTGGAAGCCGCCGGGGGCGGAAGGCTGAGGCTGTAGTATGCGCGGTTGGATGGTGGGTGTGAGTGTGTGTGTGTGTGTGTGTGTGTGTCTGAGGTGGCTGCGCTCCCTCTGTGCTTGGGCAGACTCGAGCAGGGGGGTTGGGCGCACGGCGTGACGTTGACGGTCGAGGGGTCAAGTTGAGCTGTCAGACAGACTGGATCTGGGGGTCTCGCAAATCGAGGCGGGTGGAGCAGCCTGTGAAGGGCAGCTTATCTGTAGGAAGTGGAGCTTTTTGAAGGATGCAGCTGAGTGCGTTGGTTCATGTGGGCGTGAGTAAGGAAAAGGTGGGAGCATATACGGGTATATGAAGGCGTGGGCGTGGGGAGTACAAGGGCATTGTAGATTTGTAACCTTGTACTCTGGCGATGTACTCCGGGCAGGGTACTTGGGCATGGAGCTTAGAGAATGGACCGAGACCGAGGAACCACGCGTGCTGAAGAGAGGAAACGAGCGACAAGGCCGCGTGCTGATGAGGACAGGGGGCTGCACGCAGGGTGACGGAAGCACAGCAGGCCATCCAGCCTGCCAGTCCCGTCCAGTCCCATCTTGTCGTTAGCCCACAGGTGGGAGAAGAACGTACCACGGTAGGGTCCGGGGACATGGTCCAACCTTGTTGCAGCTGCGTGGACGGGCGGTTGCGGGAGCACGCGCTGTCGGCCAGCGGGGAGACCAGGCGGACCGCCTAGAGGTCCAGCTGCTCGGATGGGCTGGCATCCTTGCATCCTGGCACAGCAAGCAAGCGCAGCAGAAAGCGAAACCGCTGGTCTGCGGTTGCATGTGTGTTCACTTGCTCGGTACACAGTAGACTGCTGTTGTGCCTCGGCCCATATCTCTCTGACATTGATGGCGATTGCCACTGGTCTTGTCATCCTCCGCCGTCTCCGTTGTGTGAGCATGTTGTGGCTTCCCAACACCGCCTGGCAGTCACTCTCGTCCAGCTATTGTTGCTGCTGGCTTTGTGCACTGGACTGCTCTGGGCTTCACGTTCACAGTCTGCTGTGGCCGATGCAGCCAATGTCCACATGGGCACCTGGGGTAGGGTGACATGTACCCGCACCGGCCCAAGTCGGCGGCTGGCAGTGAGATGCACATTGCGGCATTGCCCCTCTTGGTGGTCTAGTAATAGCAACAGACATATCCACGCATCGTCTAGTTGAGGAGAAAGGGTGGCCATCCAGCGAGGGATCGCCCTGCCTGCGTGTTCGGAGACCAGTGCAGGCCTGACGCTGAGCCAAGGCTTTTTCAAGCTGGAGCGCAGCAATAACGCGCATGCGTGGGCTCTTTCACGCACACACAGCTGCACACAGCTGCACAGCCGGGGAACAGCGACGCCTGTCTCCGCCGGCGAGGGTCTGTTGGAGGGTGGGTAGGAATGGTCGGCCCTGGCCTAAATTGTTTTGATTCTCATCCATCGGTTGTGTGAAATGCCTCACGCCTCACCATCGCGGCCCGACAGATGGACAATGGCGACGGCGATGGCCATGGCCATTTGCATCACACAACGCCATCGTCCCCACGACAGGGTCGGTTGGCCAGATGGGTCCACGGGCTAAGGACGAGCGTGGGTGCGTGGGTGCGTGGGTTGGTGTTGTGGCAGGTAGCGCCGTGGGCTAGCCCGTTAGAGGAAAGGGGTTTGCTGCAATCAGACTTTTCCGGTAGGGACGATGGGAATGGTCAGCCAGACTGGAGCCAGCGAAGAGAGGGAGAGAGGGAGATCTGAGATGGAGGGCAGGGCCAGAAGAGCCCGAGCCTGACCAATGCGCCCAGATGTCGATGGTCGATGGCAGAGTGCGGGATGAGATAGACGACCACGCCCAACAGTGTGGGGGAGGAGCCCTTTACCGACTGCTGGGGCAGCTGCATGACAGTTTTGGTGGAGCAGATGGAGCAGGTGTTAGTGACATGGTGACAGCCCACAACTGCCCTGGGCTGCGCGCTTTGGCTCCTGCCCGTGCTGCCCGCCCCAGCTGCCCAGCCCGTCCTGCCCCTTTCGTATCGGCGTCACTCCACTGCAGCCTCGATGTGGCGTGGTCAGCCATTGACTGTTCTGGTTCTGTTAGCTGCACTGACATGCCATGATGAGGCAATTCTACACATTTGTCCAGTGCTCATTGATTATTAGTGAGGCAGGCTAAGGGGCGAAGGGACTCTCAAGCCAAGAAGGCGCTAGAATATTGCCCGGCAGCAGCCACAGGGCAGCAACCTCAGGTTGGCACCTTCCGATGCTTTCCCTTGCCCGTCGCCCTATCGTAACTGCCTCCCAGCCATAATTATACTGTGGTTAGGGGCGTAATTAAAACCCCCCTACTTTGTACCTCCATGCCCCCTACATTTCCCACCATACTAATTTTAGTGTAGACTAATATCTCTAACCTACCCACCTAAAAAACATAATTTTTTCTCTTCAGCATATAAATCAGCTATTCTAACTAAATAAACTAAACATTTCCTCTATATACTATTCCTAAGTCTTACTATATATATAATAACCTAGCTAAAGAGTATTTTAATTAAATAGATTAACTAGGATAAGAAAAAGCTTATCTATAACCTCTACTTTAATAGTAGACTCTTTTAAACTAAGATCTTCTACTACCTTAAGAAATAATTTATACTCTCTTAGATTTACTATATAATCTAATTAGAAGATAATAAAGTCTATTAAGATAGTTATAGCTAACTACCTATTCTCTCTACTATATAAATTAAATACCTAGTTAACTATATTACTAGCTTAAAAGCTAGCTATTAAACTATATAAGCTACTCTAACTAGGTTTTTATTTATAATTATATAAATATAAGTTAACTTATACTATATATACTTAATACTTTATTATTTTAGCTATAAATACTATATTATTTAAAGAAAACTACCTATTAGTAAAAAGAACTAGTAGATTTATCTAATATAAGCTAAAGCTTATAAATACTAAACTTTTAAATAGTAGGCTAGAGTTCTCTAAACTAATAAAACTTAGATAACTAGTAGTATTTATTATAAATAGTATATTACTTATAAAGTAGATAAGATTTAAGATAAGAATTATATAATTATATAGTAGTAGAAAAAAGGGGGCTAGATATTCTAGGGTTATTTCTTAGGTATTCTAAGTAAATAGAAAGAACTATACTTATTCTAAGAGAAGGAATAAGGTATAATTAATAAGGAAACCTACTACTAATATACTATTCCTCTAATTAATAGCTAGATTATAATATATAAATAAGAAAGTACTAAGTTAATTCTTATATAAGATAGTACTAGTACCTATTCTATTTAAGGTATAATTAAAAACCTATATAAATAGGGTATTACTATAATAGAGTAGCTACTATTTAGCCCTAACTTTAACTCTATTAAAATAATATAGTACTAAATAAAGGACTATATTAAATAAAAGTATAGTTATATAGATAAGCTATTATATAATTAACTTTATTTATAAATATAAAAAGTCTAGAAATTAATTAATAAAGACTTTATTAGTAACTTACTAGCTAGTATACTAGAATACTATAATAATATAATTAAAGCTAAAGGGCTATTTATATTATAGTAGGTAAAGATAAGTAAAATACTAAGAATTTAAGCCTATATAATAATAATTTATTAAAATAACTTAGTAAACAGTACCTAATTAAGTACTATTACCCCTATAGGCCTAGATGAGCTTAGTACTGTATAGTTGTATGTGTAATAGGAAGGGATCGATAGTGTGGGTCTCCTGGGTGACCTGATAGCGAGGTTTTATTTCCTGGGGGTACCACAGTAGCCTGCTACAGAGTTCCAAGGTTGGCATCTGGTCTTCTCAATACCACGTCACCGGAACTGCATCGAGATGTCGACGACTTCCCTGCGACACTACCACTACCACTACCGTCGTAGCAGCCGCCGGTTTGGTCTTTTCGAATCCAGACCTCGTCTATTTGCTTTTGCACCCACTTGTCCATTTCTCTACTGCAGTACGTGACACTAGCAGTCTTGCGGTTGACATCTGCAGTACCCCTGAGCATGACTGTGACAGTCTGCCACACCAAACGTCGGCACATGCTGTGATCAACCAGTGCAAACATTGTCATCAATATTTTTTCAACCAACTTTTTCAACTGTCCGGGACGTGATTCCAATGGCCTTCTGGAACGAGCCGTGCAGCCCTTGTCGGTCATGGTGGTGCTGCCCACTGCATCAGCGACCACGGGACCTGAGGCCATCGCCAATCACATGCCTTCGCCCTCTGCCGTCCGAGTGTGTGACCGAAAAGTTCAACCGACCTGTGCCCTCAGCGAGTCGTCCACCAGGCCGCTCCCCTCCGTCGGACCTGCCTCTCTGGAGTTTACCCCGTGCAGCACTTTGCCCGGCGGCCGACAAGAGTTTGCATTGGTGGCTCAAGACGCGACGGCGACATCCGTACAATCAAATCCACTTGTCCACCTTTGGTCCGTCCACAGACTGGCGGATTCTACGGCAACTTTGTTCAACAACCCCGTGCCTTCCAGCCGCCCACAATGACGTCCGCCGTTGAATTATTGCAACTCAAAGCTAAGCATCTATTATCAACCTGTGGCATTGCTACCGCCGACAGCCCCGTCCCCAGGCACCAAGCCTCTGCGTCGAATGCTTCCGGCCGGCGGGCATGACGAATGTGTATACGGAGTAGATACTGCGGCCAGGAAGGACCCTTGCTAGACCATTTGACTCGGTTTGATAAGCAGCGAGCTGACTACGCTCGTTGATGCTCGTCGGTGCCCAACGACACCATTACCCAGGACGGCCGAGCAGCCTCCACCCGCCTTGCCCGTCACTGGCCGGGGCTGCAGACCCTCGTCACCGGCCCATTGGCCCCTGGCAATTTCTGGGGAAGCCTTCCACCGCAGAATTTACGAACCACACACCAGCCACACCAACGGCCGAGCCGCCTCTCCGACATTAACTGCTCAATGTCTTTCGTACCATCTGCTCAATGATGCTGACCAAGTGTACCCCCTCGCCCACGCGCAATCGTCAGGTATACCCGAGTTTCGACCCGGTGGTGGTCAGCACCTGGAACATGTCTCACCCCCCCTTCAAGCAGGCTTTTTCGGATTAGTCTTCGGCACGAGTCTACTGTGTATCACCCAACCCAGCACCCAACTGTATCTTCGCGTGTACAGGCAGCAGCTGCGCAGAGAATTTAGGCGAACATGCTTGGGCGCTGCACCACCTGACTGCCTGAAGCAATGCCCCAGCCGTCGCCTGCAATGATCGCCTCATCGGTGCGCTCCCTTTGCGGCACGAACTTCCCCCTATGGTGGCATCCTGTCATTTCGCGTCGTGCATATGCCCCTGCGGCAGAATACTGCTTCTGGAAAACTCACTTATCACGCAGGCCTGCAGGATGCTCAGGAGTGGTTTCTCCGGTATGCGTCTCATCTGGGGGATCTTCGTTTATCTGTTCCATATGCAGCTGCTGCGTATTAGGGCCTGTCGACCCACCCGGCCTCCCGCTCCTCAGAATTTGTGGCAAGCGCTGAATGGTCGGTGCCTTGTGCCTCAGGCGCGACAATGTCTCAACTGTCCCAATTGCCTGGTATGGCAACGTCTCCGATGCAATTGTATCTGCTTTCGTCATGTCGGCCTCCGGCTCATGGGCGGCTACTCCATGCGGGCAGAGAGTACATGGTGACAACGCGAGTGCGATACGTCAATCAAATTTTGCCAGACTTCACACCGCTACGGTGTCTTTACAGATTTGTTGTGAGGCTCCTTTTGTCTTGCTCAACTCCAACTTAACTGGACAGAATATTCTGCCTTTGCCGCGAACGTGTTGTAAGCTGTCTGCCAAGGTGCGGCTGTTGATAACTGACTACTTCACTTGTCTCACGTTGCTCTACCAATTATTCGCATTCATTGGCTTGGTATAGCAGTGTGCCTCCTCGTGACCCTTTCTGTTTTGTGATCCCCGAGATCTGCGATCTTTAAGCTGGAAGTCTCCCGAAGAAGCGTGGCTATCTCTCACTAGACAAAGTGGTGCTGTTCAAGGAACCCGAATCGACCGAACGCCCGAGGCGGCGGAGCCAGTATCTCCATGATCGACCTGGCCTCACAGTGCTTCGTCTTGTCCCAATGACCATCAATGATCAAACCCTGCTCCCGATTGGTAGAGAGTGTGCATCGATATACCACTGTCTTTTCGGAATCAGACAAGAATGCCCGCCAGCGCTATCGATCGTAGAGATCAGAGCTGGGGCGCATACCACTTTACTCGGGCTCCCTACGCAAGTGCATGCTGTGAGACCCTCACTTCGTGGAGTATCGGACGAGGGGTTCAATACCTACGTTACATTAGACACGGGAGACCAAATTGAGCTGAAACCAATGGGTGTCAGCGGGGACCTTCATCTTGCACGGCATACATCGGGGCAGCAAACATGGGCACATGATCTTTCAACCACCTGTGTCCAAGCCTGGACGTTCACCTACTACCGTGCATATGTCAGCGCCCATCGGAGATACCGCAGCTATCGTGTCCGGAGTCTTCTCGTTGGCTCATAGGCCACGAAAATCGCTTTTTACATCGCCGCTCTCTCCGCATTTGTGCTTCGTTTGACGCCATGAATTTCTCTTCACTGAATTTGATTAGCGCCCGCCGTCATACGTGCGTTTGCCGTCGCTTGTGTCTCGATTTGTATGTGACTGGGTACGGGGAGGACTTGCTCACCGTTGTGGACTTCTTGGAGAATCTGTGCGGCCTTTCTCCAGGCTGCAATTCGAAGCTGGTGGTGATCTTCAACCGCATATTGCGCAGAATTCGGCACCCCTCTCATTACCGAGTGGCCAGACCCTAGAGATCGACCTCGGCGGATTTCCGCATCGCCCACGAGTGAGAGGCTCTGACGAAATCTGAAGCAAGATCTTCAAGAGGGAATATCTGATCGTCAGCGCGAGATCCGGAACCCCTCAATGAGCATGCCCCCGTCTCTTGTGCAGCTGCGAGGACTCGGGGGATCGGCGCTGTCATGTCCTGCCGGACGTCATGCCGCAGTTGTGGCCCTGTTGCCGGGTTCCGAACGGGTAGTGACTGGATCAAGGGTCGATAGTCTGTGAGATCCCGACTGACCTCCATGCTCTCAACTTGACGGACCGAACGCTACCGATAGCTGCACGGCTCTGACCTACGAAGCACCTACTACGTGGTTAGAAATGTGTCTCGGGACACAGTCAAGCATTCGGCGCAAGCGATGACCAGCCTTTGCTGTCACGTTGGGCTTGAGATTATCTTTTTCTTTTTGCCAGCCCTCGTGCTTCCTACGGGTGGCGTACCCGAGCTGACTGTGTCGCCTTCCCCCACGTCTCAAACTTGCGGGTGGCCACACACGTGCACCATTACCACGTAGTGTTTCCTGCAACACAAAAGGCCGTTGCCGTTTGTGTTTGCGATGCCACAAAGACAACGGCGGCATTCCGCCTGGGGTAAAACGCAGTTGAACACAGTGTGGATCTGCGTATTCTGTTGACGGGCTGCTTGCGTCAAGGCCTGCGCTGCGGCACAAGCCGAGCTCCACATGGTATCGTGGCCCCGCTAGTGAGCCTGTCGGGTTCTCTACCTAGGTGAGGATGGGATAGGATGGGGGGCTAATGGGCAAGATAATACTAGCTTGCTAACTAGCTGTGTGAGTTGCCATGCACGATGATGACACTCTTGTTGATGGGCGGAATTTGCCCTTCGTGTCTGGGTTTTGGGGATTGTGAGTGTTGTTGCCCAGGTGGTCTGGATGGCTTGGCAAGGAAGGGGCTTGAAGTTTGGGGAGGTGAGGCTGGCTGGAGGGTCTGATGATCACATGTGGCAGGCGCTTCGTGCATGTGTGCCTGAACCTGTTGTTTAGGCTAGGACCTCGGGATTATCCATATGCCTGGTCGCTGACGTCGTCGAGCTTCAGTCAGTCGCCTTGAACGGCCCGGGGCTTGTGACAATCGTGACGACCTCGGGAAGCTGGGCCTGTTTCGTATTCCCTTTCCCTTTTCTGCCGCGTCAACATGGTGAGTTTGGGCTTGCTTTAGGAAGGGTAGTCTACGGGCCTGATACAATTCGTGGTGGCTGTAAAGAAAAAGAAAAGAAAAAAGAAAAGAAAAAAAAGGAAAAAAAGGGGGGGGGGTTCAACAGCTAAACCGTGGACAAGGCTGCTCTGGTGCCATGCTGGTAGAATCAGGTAATTCTCAACCTGAGCAACAGATGAGTACTCTTTCCGGGTGATTGAGCCAGTAGGCCTCTTTATCTCTTGCTATGTAGGATGAAGTATATGTATGTTATATTAATAAATGCTCTTACCTCTAATAGAATCTTTCTCTTTTATTCTTTTAAAGTCAAGATCGGATATTCACACCTATAAAAACGGAGGGTATACCTATACTACTATCTAGATATATACTAAGGTAGGTAGTTTAGAGATTAGTAGATTAGTGGCTAACTTATATGCTTATCCTATAAGAGGTTATCCTATAGGAGGTTGTCTTAAAGGAGGTTATCCGATAACAGATTGTCCTATAGGAGGTTATTTCTTAGGGCTTAGGTGTACCCTCCGTTTTGGTGGGTGCGAATATCCGATCTCTTTGAGTCTGAGGAAGCATCATCACACACAAGTATCCACATCCAGTACCTCTAGTATCCTCGCGACCCCATGATCATCGCGCTCAATGATCTCTTGTAAATTGTCATCAAACCATCCATCAGGCCACCCACAACACAAGTCGACTACCCACGTATCCCCATCAAAGTCGATCACAATGTTGCTCGGCCTTGCCTCACCCCAGACCACACCCACGTCCCGAAGGCTCTTGGCGGTCCTCTTAATCTGGCCTGCCCACCTCTCTCGCATCTCTCGAGTCACACCCATTTTGTGAAATGTGGTCTTCCGCACGTCTTCAAGGTTGAGCCTCGAGGGAACCCAATCCCGCAGGAATCCCACGATCAGGCCGCTCTCGGGATGCTCAACGTAGCCCCTGAGCACTGGGACTTTGCAGGGTGGACTTTCACCATCTAAAGAAACAGTAGCGTGTAGGACCTTCTGTAAAGACCTGGGCTCTCGGTCTAGGTTGTGATCATCGAGCCCGTCCGACGTCGCCTTGCATAGGAACTGTTGCTGGCTTTGCCCGTTGACTGTGACGAGACAGACGGTTCCAAAGCTGACTTGTTTGAGTTCTTTCACGATTTCGACTTCATCCATTGAATACCTAGGTAGAGACGTATTGAGCGGGAAACTGGCCTGATCCTCTAGCAGGACTTGTTCGTCGTCAAATGGGTTCCTACATGCTTCGCTTGGTTGGATTGGCACGAGAACAGGCCCGGCGAAGAGAGTGGTTGAGTCCAGTCTGTAATGCGATTCCTTCGGAAATAAGATCGTGCGTAAAGGTAGCCTTTGTTCTGGCGCTGTATCTGCATCCGGACTATTTCTCGCGACTTCTGTCTCTGGGATGATTGACTCTGCAGCTTGGAGAATGGGACCGAGGGCCCCGTCCTCCAAAGCTCGGTGTTCCTCGTCAGTGCCGGCGTTGATCGATTCACCGAGGAGCCTTATCACACGGTCAGCCAAGTGGAGGCTTTCAGGTTCCTCATCAATGCTCGGTATCGGATCGGAGCAGAAGGGAGATACAATAATGTGCTCACGAGTCCATTTCAGTCGAAACGTAACCCGGGCGCAGTCATTCTTACAACAATCAGCAAAGATGTCAAGCAACTCCATATCGTGTGGCGAGCTTCACGAACAGCAGTAGCGGGAGGCCGTGAGGCATTAGATTTGTTTGTAACATTTGAAGGCTGCCTTTTGATAGCACTTGTCTAGGGAGGGCAGTGCTGCCTGGCAGGGGCGGGATTGCTGACCGGGCAGTCACGTGACTAGGTGTTGCCTGCCTTGAGAGAAACAATGATCCAAAAACTCTGCGGATATCGACGGTGTGAGATATGTTTAATTATGATGCTGAAAAGACGGATACCAAAGTGCCACCCTCGCAGGCCTTGAGAGACATCTGGGCGGCAAGCTGAGGCGGTACCTTTCCTAATTGCCGGTAACTGCATGTGGTTACGCAGTTGCGTGTACTGTAGCCCCTTGCTGAAGTATCAGTGCCGCAACGGCGAGACGGAACTGTCTTGCACTTTAGAACTTCAGTATCCCCTTTCACATATTTCTCTTGTCAGAGCCTGCTACTTATTTGCTTCTATCTAAATTCAGACACCATTCACCTCTATATACAGATGAAAGAGCACAAGAGATTACAGGACATATGTCTTGCAGGTCGCTATCTAAGCGTTCTAATTGAACACATCCGTTTTTTTTTTAATCCGCTGGGTCCTTGATCGCTTACCACTGTGTGAAGGGACCGTACGCCTTTGGGATATATACGGATCAAGAGCGCAACCGGTAAGCATATTCACTCTGTGTATTCAACCAAAATTAAGATTTGTCATGTAGGTTTTATGATTGCAAAGACTAAGACGTTGTCAATGCATTTGGGTACTGTCCTCTTCATTCACTTGTACCAAAGGTGCAGAATACAGCCTATTGACTCTAGCTGCAAAGCGATAAGTATTGCTGGAACTCAATGACTAATTGATCACAACTACAGCACAGGATGCCAGTTCAGCAAGGCATTCAGTGTGTCGCAGATGCTTCAAATATTCAGGCCTATCGCAAGGCGGACTGTACCGTACAGAGGCGCAGTAAAAGGAGGGTGGCACGGCGTTAGATGCGGCTGCAGGTGTGCTTACTGTGAGCTCCATGAGGACATATGTTTTTACACTTCTTTGAGCTCATGCATCAAAAATTGTATCCTTGCAGCCGAGCTCTGGATGGCTCCATACCACTCATCCGGCCTACCTCCTGTCCATTTCCCCGCACTTTGGCCTGTAATGAGTGAAGCTCCTCAGTCTTGCTTGACTCTCACTTGGGCTCTGACCTCCAACACAACTTTTAAGTCAGTAGAGGTAACCATCAATCACAGCGATTCTTCTTTCCGTGTTGTCTAATCTGTCACTCATAATCCAGTAATGGATCGGGAGAAGGATCGTGCGACACCATACAGAACGGGCTTGAGCTGTAATGGTGCCTCATCCGAAGCAGGTTCCAGTATTGAGTTAGAGTCGCTAGCCGATCAAGTTCACTCAAGTGGAAATAATGACGAGACCACTGATGGCATAGCCATCATGAGCAGTGGGTCTGGACACGCAAGCTCGATTGATGCGCACATCATTGTCGAAGCTGTGAGGGACCATGATCACCGTCATGAACATTCTCTCACCCCTCAGCAACCCAAGCGGGGCCTGTTGAACAATGTTCAAGACAGGATAAGGCACGTATTCAAGACTTTATGAACAAGTTCCATCTTCTCACGTCCTATTGTAAAGTATGATGGAGAATAATTCCGGGCTGGCCGACCAATCAATGATTTCGATAGACGACATTCTGGAGGAGACGCAGGAGCTTAGGGCTCTGTCATAAGACGATGTACTTCTTGCCTCTACTGAAGTGGTCAAAGAGCAAATGCTCGGCAAAGGATGGTGTCTTCACCAGATTGAATATCTCACAAAGATCCATCAGCTGCCAGTTCTGTGCAGACTCGCCCGATTGGACAGGAGGCAACAAAGACCAGAGGACCACAGCTCTTGCTTGGAGCAGGATCATGGCATCGCATACAACTCTCCTCAGATTGAGACCTACCAAACAAGGCATACAGCCGACTGCCAGGGAAGCAATTGCTCTATAATCAGAGTTCCCTACAATGACCTGGTGCGAATAATTGAAACCGGAGGAGTGGCGGTTGCGTTTCCAATCCCCCATACATATAAAATGTACGTGGTGCCTTTATACAGTGGTGAGTGAGACGGTCCTTAAGACCTAATAGTAAAAAGGGGCTTAAATAGTTATTGAAGAATTGTTGATTTAAAGCTATAGTTGCCTAAGGATTTCTAAGGAAGGAGTAGTAAAGCTGTAATCTAGCGTTATAGGAGGTATAGTAGCTATTTAGGCTGATTAGCTAAGTAGGGTATAGGGATCTACTGGCTAGGTCCTATGTGTGCTTAGCCTATGGCCCTAATAATCCCCCCTCTTTAAAAAAGGAATTATACTATACTACTAGTTAGGGTTAAACCTATAACCTTCTTAGTAACTATCTATAGTAATACTTTCTAGACCCTTATAGGGATAACCCTTAGAACTTACTACTATACTAGGGGCTTTAAAACCCTAGGTTATAGTAGTTTCTATATTATATAATTTTCTATAGAAGTAGTACCCTATATAGGTACCCTGCTTAATTATTCTATTCTTCCTATTCACTAGGGTAGTTAGCACCCTACTACTACCCTACTATAATTTTACCCTTAGGTATATTACTATTATTAAAGTTATTATTACTATACTTATAGAGTATACTATAGCTAACTATATTATTAACCTCCTCCCTAATTATAAGCTATAATATAATAGCCTTATTAGGTATAAAGGTTTTTATTATAAATATACTAATACTATATTACTATTTAGTATACTAGAGCTTTTAGCCCTACCTTACTAGCTTATTATTATCTTTATAAATAGAGACCTTAATCTTAAATAGCTATATATCTAGCTAATCTTATAGCTAGTATAGGGGTTTAGTATTATTAGGGTAGGTAGTATAGTAGTTCTATAGTATAATAGGTAAGTACTTAAAATTACTAGCTAGGTACTACTTAGAATCTAGATCTTAACCCTTCTAGTATACCTAGTATAGGAGGATACCCCTTAATACTTTTAATATAAGAATTTTATCTACCTCCTATTTTTTATTACTATTAATAATCTTACTGTTAGGTTATAGAGGGTTTTATTTAGGGAGAGGGTTATATGGATTAAGTTATAATTAATTAGGTATAAATATCTTATAACTATACTAGTTTAGAGGAACCTTAAGTTTAAAAGAGTAGTAAGGACTATTACTTATAATATAGTAGGATTATTGTGTAAGGGGGTACTTAAGTTTATTATATAGGTAATTAGTAGTCTAAGTCTTCTTAATTATAAAGATATAGTTATTTATACTGAAATTAGGTTTGTAGTAATACTGATTTACTTATTTAGTTATATGTCCTTAAGTTTACTATATTACTATATAGGCTTTGTTGAAATAGCCCTATAGTGTGTAAGCTGTGTACTAAGCTTTGTATTATAAGAGTTATTCCTAGGGAGACCTAATATCCTTTTACTAGGTTTAGTATTCCTAGTTAAATAGTAGGTTAGGTAAGAAACCTATATAGACTTTAAAGGGAGAGAGTTTATCTAGAGAGTTATATAGTAGGTAGGTTTAGGTAAAGTCTAAAGCTAGGATAGTACTAACCTAATTATCCTAGTAGTGGTTTATAAATATATATAGATACTAGTTAATCTACTAGTGTAGGTTTTTAACTTAGCCCTAGGACTAGGAGTAGCCTATAATAGATAGCTTTTACTTAATACCTATAATATAGTATAGCTTATTTATAAAGGATGAAATAAACTATGGACTATAGTTAGAAATAATTAACTTTAGTAGGCTAAAAACCTAGAATAGCCTTTTATAGTAAAGGTAGGCTACTTATATAGTAGTATATATATTTATATAAAGGATATACTATAAAGTTTTAAATAAGTAGTCTATTATTACTAATAAGTTATTATATCCTATCTTATTCTTTAGTATACTTTTAAAGTTAATTATAAGGTACTACTATAATTATATAAGTATAGGTAGTAGCTTAAGTAAGCTTAGTATCTTATTATAAGAGTACTTTAAAGAGTAGTATAGGTAGTTAGTAATAAATCTAGTAATATTACTCTTTAAGCTAAGCTAATAGTATCTTTATTATAAAATTTTAATAGTTTTATTTTACTCTAGATATATAGTTATAAGGTATAAGTAGATATCTTTAATAATCTTAGTATGTAGTTTATTATAGTTAGGGACTACTAACTTTCTATAGTATATAATATATAGATTATTAGTAAACTTTTAGTTTTTAGTACTCTACTAAGCTAAATTATAATAATGTTTAAGGGCTAGGTAATCTTAGTTAGTATATAGTAGTAGGCCTATTAACTCCTATCTAGACTACTCTAAGGGAGGAGGTAGGACTACCTCTACCTATTACTTAATCTTATCTAGGGCTGTTATAGCTATAGGGTTCTCTATACTTATAGGTAGTAGCTTTAAGGTTAGGAATATATTAATAGTATTTAATATTATATAGTTTAAGTAATTATTAATCTAAAGACTAAATATATTATAAGTACTTAATTTAGTATCCCTATTAACCTTATAGAAAATGTATATAGTATAGTATATATTAAGCTACTCTTTCTAGGTCTTTAAATCCTTTAGGTACTAAGATAGTATATTAGCTAATATATTCTAGGTACTTAGATAATAGAATAATATAAAGTTAAATTAAGCTAATAGGCTAGCCTATCTAGCTTATTATATATTAAGTAGTTACTTAGTACTATAGAACTTTAAGGTATAGTAGTTAGTAATAATTTTAAAAGGAGCTAATTAAAAGCTAACTAGTTTTAGCTTTTAGAACTTTAAAGAGTAGACTATTACTAAAAGCTCTTTATTATAAATTAGATAATTTATCTATATATTAGATATAGTTTTAAAAAAGTATCTAATAAGGTATTAGTTATTATTATTATACTATTAGGTAAGGATACTAGCTATAATACTATTAGATATATCTATCTTTAAATATATAAAATATCTAAGTATAAAATATACTAGTACTAGGGTATTAGTTAAATACTCCTTTATAATATTAAAGGTAGCTTAATATTTAAAAGTCTATTAGAAACCTTTACCCTTATATATAAGTATAGTTAGTAGCTTTATAATCTAACTATATACTAGGATAAATTTTTAGTAAAAGTTATAGAAACTAAGAAAGAAATAGATACCCTTAAGAGTTATAAGTATCTACTAGTCTTAGATAATAGTAACCTTTTTAAGGTTAGTAGTAATACTATTAATACTAACAATATAGCTTAAGAATTTTATTTTTATAATATAAAACTTATATTTCTTTAAATTAGCTTATAGCCTAGCCTTATAAAGGTACTATAGTACCTTAGTAATATATCTAATGTATTTATCTTCTATTTTAAAGTAGATAATAATATTATTAATATATACATAGTAGAATTCATCTAGGTACTCTTATAAGATATTATTAATATATTACTAGAATATAGATAGTCTATTTAATAAGCTAAATAGTATAACCTTATACTTAAAGGATCCCTATCTTATCTAAAAGGTTATTATATAGTTAGTTTCTTTATTAAAGTAAATCTTATAGAAGGCCTATTAGATATTAATTTTTATAAAGATATTAGACTAGTCTAACCTATTAATTATCTCCTTAATTAGTAGGATTAAACTATAGTCTTTTTTAATAATAGTATTAAGCTTTCTAAAATTAATATAGAAATATAAGCTACCCTTAGGCTTTATAGCTATAAGGATAAGGGATACTTAAGGTGTAATTATAGGTTTAATAAATCCCTTCTATAGGTTTTTAGTAATATATACTTTTATAGCCTTAGCCTCCTTAAGTATTATTTTATAAAGGGGTTTATACCTAACTATAGATATAAAGTCTATACTAGGTAGTAACTAGATCTTTAGGTTATATATATAGTATAGGGCTAATTAGTTAGAGTTAGCTTTACTAAATATCTATAGAAGGTAGTAGTATTATAAAAGTACCTACTTTAAGGCCTTCTAATAGAGTTTATTATTATTATATAGTATATCCTTTATTAAGCTAGCTTATTTATCTTAAATATATTAGTTAATCTTATATAGGGATATAATAAAAGTAAGTAAGTCCTCCTACTTAGCTAGAGTAAAGAGAGTCTCTATCCTAATAGTACTAATTTCTACCTTATAGTACTTAACCTAGCTAATACCCTTTTTATATAGAGTATATACTCTACTAGTATTATAGCTACTAAGTTAGTTATAGTCCTCTTATTATTTATACTAGTACTCCTAGTAAGCTTTCTACTCCTTAAGAGTTAGTATAGATATAGCTATCTAGGGAAAATAAGGAGGTTAGCTATTTAAGGTATCCTCTATCTTTTATAAGTTCCTATTAGCTAGGGCCTTATATAGTTACTTATTAGGTACTAATAGCTTAGTAGTATAGGGTACCTTATCTATTAGTAGTAACTCTAGCTCTTATACCTTTCTATATATAGCTATAATTATTATATATAGTAGTTCTTTTTATAGTAGAGATAGAGGTACTAGGGCTAGTATATTATCTTTAAAGATTATCTTCTTATAGTAGATATTTAGAATAATATTATAATTATATATCTATTAATACCTAATAATTATTTTATATTATATATCTACTACTACTATAGGTAGTTATAGATAGTAATAGCTATTAATAATTAAATTAGTAATAAAGGTAGTATTAATCTTCTAAGATATCTATTCCTTAAAACTACTAATTAAATAAGGCTAGAATCCTAAAATATACCTAGTACTAAGAGTCTAGATTAACTTTATAGTAAAGTTTATACTAATAAAAATTATTCTATTTACTCTTATATCTATAAATCCTTTTATATCTATATTATTTTTATTAATAACTACTATATAAAGCACTATCTATACCTCCTTATCTACTATATAAGTAAGAAAGTTATAAAGGATATCTATAAGTAAACCTAGTTTCTCTCTATTAATATAAACCTTATCTAAAAATATATATATACCCTTTAAAAGGGAGTCTAATTACTTTAAAGTAGTTAGTTTCCTAAGTTCTTAAGCTCCTTATCTAGCTTCTTAGTATTAGACTTAAGCTTATTATTATTATAAAACCCTTTAATTATAGTAATATAGGTATATTATATAGCTTTATAGTTATACTAGTAAGTAGTAAAGTTAAGCTAATAGTTTAGGTTCTTAGAGTACTTAATACTAATATATCCCTATTTCTTATAATAGAAATAAGCTCCTTTATTAGTAAACTTAATTAACTTATTCTTAGTTCTTCTATTCTTTTTAATATATTAAAAGGTAGTAAAAGGGCTACTAGTATTAGTTCTATTACTATTAGTATTACTATTATTAGTACTACTAATATTCTATCCTCTATTACTATTAGTATAGTTATTAGAGTTATTCCTATTCCTACTACTAGAATTATTATAGTTAAAGTTCTATATATTACTACTAAAGTTAGTACTAGTAGGCTTTTTATAAGTCTTATATAGCTATTTAGTAAGGTTCTAGTCTTAGTTAAGCTACTAGGTATAAGTATAGTATATTTTAAAGTTAATTATATTATTATTTACTATAGTAAAAAGAATATTATAGAGATAGAAAACTAAGATAAACTTATTATAAATCTTAGATTTCTATTCCCCTTAGGGTAAGTATTAAGTACTAGCTAGGTAGATAAAATTATTATAGAAGATAGGGAATTTATTAGTTTTCTTTATAATTAAATTAGTATAGTTAACTTTAGCTTATAACTTCTTATTAAAATTACTAAACTTATACTTAAGCTAGTTAAGAAACTCCTTAAAGGTTTTAATATAGTTAAGATAAATAGAGTTAAGGAAAGGTTTAACTATATTAGTAGTACTATCTCCTATCTAGTTCTCTATAGTATTAACCTTACTAAACTTAGTTAGGTAGTAATCTATATTAGATATTAACTTATTCTAAAGCTAGTACTTCTAAGCTTTAAAGCCTAACTTATTCTTAGTCTTATTACTATACTAAGTAAGTAGTAGGTCTACTATAATAGAGTATTAGGTTTAAAGGATAGTAAGATTAATACCTAGGTTAGGGGCTTATATATAGAGCTCTATAAGCTTATATTAAAGTTATTTAATTTTAGCTTATTAATTTATATTACTATTAGGTTATATAGTTATATTAAGTTATTCTTAAAGGTTACTTATAGTAGTATAGTACTTTTTATATTAGTAGCTAAAAACTACTATATCTTCTTTAATAGTATTATATTTATATTTTTATTTAATAAGTTTATTAGCTAACTTTTTATTATCTTAAATAGTAGAATTATAGTAGTCTTATAAGAGAGTAGTAGCCTATATATCCTTTACTACCTACTATATATAATTACTTAAACTCTCTATTAATTAGATAAATAGGTTAGTATACTCTTAGATATAAAAAAGATTAGTATTAATCTATTAGAAGAGCTTAATAAAGTTTAATATTTAGAGATAAGTAGTATAGTAAAAGAGTTTTAGTATATAGAATTTATTATATATAAGTTTCTTATTACCCTAAAGAAGCTTCTTAAAAGCAGATTATAAAATAAGTCTACTTATCTTAAAGTCCTTTTAACCCTTTTTAGTAAATAAGTACTATAGTATATATCTAAGGTAGATTATATTAAGTTTATCTAGCTTTTTATTTAAGTTATCCTAAACCTAATATTTATCTAAGTAATATTACTTTAACTTAGGAATTATAGTATACTACTATAATACTAACAATATAGTATCTTTAATAAATATATCCCTCTCCTTAGTCTTACAATCAAGGTTATCCTTATAGTTAAAGGTAGTACTAGTTATACCCTTTACTAGAGCTAGAGATAATTAACTAATACTAATTAATATATAGTTAAGTTAAGTCTATAAAACCTTTTTAAGGTTAAGTATAACTATTTCCTATTTATTAATATTAAATTAAACTTATAAGGGTTAGTTACTTACTAAAGTACCTAGTAAACTAGTTAGTAGAGTACTAAAGTCCTCTTTATTATTAGGATTAAATATATAGCTATTACTACTACTGCCTCCTATAAGTATTACAGCTAGTATTACTAGTTACCTACCTAGGGTCCCTAAAGGTAGAGGAGGGTTAGTTAGTAGTTAGCTTCTATTAGGAGGAATAATAGTCTTATAGGCTATTATAGTTAGGTAAGATAAATATTTTTATAGCTTTCTTAAGCTATAAGGTTAGGTAGCTTTAAATTAAGATAGTCCTTAAAACCTAATAGTAAAAAGGGGCTTAAATAGTTATTAAAGAATTATTAATTTAAAGCTATAGTTATCTAAGGATTTCTAAGGAAGGAGTAGTAAAGCTATAATCTAGTATTATAGAAGGTATAGTAGCTATTTAGGCTAATTAGCTAAATAGGGTATAGGGACCTATTAGCTAGGTCCTATATACACTTAGCCTATAGCTTTAATAGTAAGTACTTAAGACTTAGTGTAAAAAAAAAACTAATACTAATTATAATAAAATATTAATATAGTTTATAGGTATATAGCTTTAGCTTTATATTATATAGATAAGGCTAAGAAGTATTACTTCTAATAGCGCTATTAACTAGAATTATTAATACTAGTAGCCTAAGGTTAATAGCTAATAAAGTAGTTATATAGTAAAGTAGTTATATAGTAAAGTAGTTATATAGTAAAGTAGTTATATAGTAAAGTAGTTATATAGTAAAGTAGTTATATAGTAAAGTAATTATATAGTAAAGTAGTTATATAGTAAAGTAGTTATATAGTAAAGTAGTTATATAGTAAGACTATAATAGTCTTAATATAGTACTTATAAGAAAGTATAATAATTTTAAAAAGGGAGATTTAGCTAAGAAACTTAACTCTTCCCTCTATTAATAATACTTAATAGCTTTATAAAACTACTAACTAAGTAAACCTATCTAAACTATAGTTTTTATTCTAAGTATATAGTTAACTAAATAGTTATACTACTATAAGTAACCTATTTAAGGAAGTTTTTTTATATAACTTTATAAAAATAATAAAAACCTTTTTAAAAAGCTAAACTAAGACTATTTATAATATATATAATAAATATAGTATATATAAAGTAGATATAAGAGTAGCTAAAAACTAAAACCTTTTTCTTTAGATATACTACTTTATTATAAAAGATTTCTTTAAAGATATATAGTATATAAGGAATATAGTAGAAGAGGGGGTACTATAGGGGAAGCTGAAGATCCCTTGTAAATAGGTATATAGGGGTATATACTGAGTGATTGCTGACTTTGTGGATAAGGTATAAGGTAGGTAGTCTAAAGGCTAAGAAGATGATGAATAGATAGACAGTTGAACAAAAAAACACAAGGTGGCCGAAGCCAACCGGAGGAGTGCCTTTGATTTGCATACACGACCACCCAGATACTGGCCTTGCACTTAGTGTCCATCGGCGGAAATTCCGCGGCGAGTATTTAACAATCAGTCATGTCTGGGCTGATGGACTTGGCAATCCAAGGGAGAACGCGCTTCCTCAGTGCCAAATAAAGCTGCTACAATCTCTCCAGGAATACGAACTTGGATCAGACAATGAGCCAGATGACTGGATGAAACGGTTGGATGGCATAATATTCGGGAAAAGATACTCGAAGATGCTTTGGATCGATTCTCTTTGCATTCCAACAAACGATGACTCACTAAGGATGCAATGCATCAGCACTATGGCCTCTGTCTATGCCGGATCATGCAAGGTTTTCGTTCTTGACAAAGAGCTGATGGCGATTCCCGCAAGTCTTCAAGTTGATATACTGCATATTCTTGAGCAAATAATCTGCAGTGTTTGGATGTGTCGAAGTTGGACACTGCAAGAAGCGACCCTGCCGGAGGAATGTTTGTTCCAACTAGAGGGGGGGATTTTCCGGCCGTCACGAAGGGAAATCACTTATCGAGCGGGTGACACGACGCATGCTATTAGGAGAACGCTTATAGATGACCTTTTGACAGTCAGAAGCAGAGCATTAACCAGCACTGACGCTTTCACGTCGACATGGAACAACCTCGCCGGCCGTTCCACGACGCAAGCAGGGTTACCATCCACTACAGTACATACACTAGGTATAATAGTGTAACGGATATGTAAATACTTTAGCTTTAGTGTATATGTAGTGTAGTGTATAGGCCTTTAGTATAAGTGTATATAATGTAGTAGGTTAAAATATAAATGAAAATTATTAGAATATTTTTACCTATTTATTTACCTATTTATTTATTTATTTATTTATATATATTTATTTATTTATATATATTTATTTATATATTTATTTATTTATTTATTTATTTATTTATTTATTTATATATTTATTTATTTATTTATTTATTTATTTATTTATTTATTTATTTATTTATTAATCTAGGAACTTTATATATCAGGTTCACCTATCACATTTCTAGTCAACTATTATAGTGTTTGCTTAGGAAGAAAAGCCTCCTTTGACCAGTTGTAGAAACTAGGGATCCACCCGGGGAATCGACGAGTGATGAAGTAACGGCCACATCGGGTAAACATTTCGCTCAGATGACAGCATCTACTTTACTAGTAGTGCATTATCAAGGATTCGAACTCTTCCTAATGTAATATCGTGTAGGACTAAGAGACGTGGCTCGAGGGGCTCCCGCGGTAATATTGCATCTCAGTTCTAGCTGCTTGACAATTTGAACTAGCCTAAGTAAGAAGACATTAGCTAAATGCCCCTCCTTACCTCGTCGTACTATGATACGGTCCGGGCCACTACTTTCATTGACTATGTAATACCTCGCGAATGAAGATGTCAGCAGCCTTTTCGCCGATCACCAAAGCCGTGCTCATCGTGTTGGCAGCCACGTTACCAGGCGCGATGCTCAAATCCGCAATCCTAAGATTTTCCACGCCGTACACCTTCAGAGAACCGTCCACAACGCCCCCGATGTCGCCGGGAGGTGCCATCTTGCAAGTTCCCGGCGGATGCCACGTCGTGCCGACTTTGGTGCGCAGGAACTCCTCGATGAGTTGGTCGTCTTCTGCCGAGTAGCCGGCGCCCTCTGCGGCCGGGGAGCCGGCCGGGAATGCCGGGTGCTCTGAGCCAATCTCGCCTCCGAACAGCGCCATTTTGCGAGCCACCTCGCGCTGCTTCTTATACGCCCAGACCTGCGCCTTCAGGTCCATGCCGCGTGTGTCCGACAGGTACCCTGACTTGAACTCGACAAGATTGTCGATGTTGGGTCCCGTGATGTGCTGATGTCTACCAGTAAGCTTTGATAAAGTCATGGTGCCTTGAGTCGGAATAAGAACAGCGTACAAGTCATATGGAGGTGCACTTACAACAGATCCGCGAGACAGTGGATAGGACGTGTAGCTGCAATGGGTAAAGTACGAGCCTCCATTCGGGAATGGCGTGGGATCGCCCAGAATACTAGAACCCTGATTAGCAACGTTTTTCTGGATAGATTGATCGCGGAACAGCTACCCATTGACCAAGATAAGACCAGCTAATGGCTTTTGTTCGTCCTTCTGATACTCTTTCGCCCAGAACTGTTGGAACTGAGAACCCAGGCTTGAGACATCCGACTCGGTTGGCCGCAGTTTTGCTGCCGCGTCGACGCCATTCCAGCTCAGAATCTTGTCACTGGTCGCAATCATCTGTGCGGGATCTCTGTCGCCATTGTAGATGCTCTCCCAGGTGTCCTTGCCCGGAAGCCTCGATTGGTAGACGTACAGTCCTGACTGATGGTCTTGGAAATTCTGGCCGACGCCAGGCAGGTGGTGTATTAGGGGCACATGAGCGCGGTCCAGGATTTCCTTGTTGCCAATTCCGGATCGTTCCAAAAGAGTCGATGTGCCGAAAACGCCAGCGGAAAGCACCACGAGCTTTCGGGCTGTGACAGATGTCGTCCGGCTGTCATCAACAGATCCAGCGACCCTTGGATTGCTTTTGAACTCCACTGCTGTGGCTTTCTTCTGTGCATCAAACAGGATTCGAGTGAACTGTGCGCCGACCAGCACGTGCAGGTTGGGATGTTGGCCGTCTTGAAGTCGCGGATGGAGATAGGCGTGTGCAGAGTCCTGTCTCCTCCCATCTTCCATTGAAATATATCGACGAGAAGGGGAACCTGCATTCACGGCTTGAAGATCGTGCACGTCTTCGACAGTAGGATATCCGGCTTGGAGAAGCGCTGAGAGGAAGTCTTTCTGTATTTCATCTCCGCGATAAAGACCACCCGGTACCTTCACCGGACCGTTGTGTCCGTGGCTTCCGGAGCCATGAAAATCCCACGTACCTTCTTCATAAATGGGAGCAGATCGTCGCCGGACCATCCCTTCATGTTCCACTCGTCAAAGTCACGTTGCTGGGCTCGAGCATATATGGCACCATTGACAGACGAGCCTCCTCCCAGCATGCTACCAGTCATGAGCGCTACGGAACGACCTGCCAGCTGCTTTTCCTCACCAGCGGGCCAATACTGGAAGTTGGGCTTGTCAGGGGCGAAGTTCGCCCGGTAGAGGCCCAGATGGACAACTTCAGGTGCATTGTGGTTGTTGGGTTCCGGACTCCAGCACCAAGATAGACAGGTTGGGATCAGCATCGGAGAGTCTAGCAGCCACGAAGCAAGAACATGTTATATCAGCAAATATAGGTCATATTGTGACCTTGCATGTTCTTACCTCCAACTACAATGATATCAACCTCCTCAGGCTTCGGCCACACTGTATTTTCTTCTTAACTATCTATCTGTCTGCTATCTGCTCAGCTATTAGACTCTTCCCCAGCAGCCCAGAGCCTATATATAAAGTATTTAAGTTCTTAATACTTCTACTTATATTAATCTCCTATAGGTACCTAGAATCTCCCCCTTCTTCCCTTATTTCTTAAATATCTTATAATTCTTTTAAAGAGATCCTTATCTTTAATAATAAAGGTATAGATATAGAATAATATAAATTTACTATAATTTTCCTTTATATTCTTATAGATACTCTTTATTATTTTCTTTAAGGCTTTTGAAATATCTTTATAAATATCTTTTATATAGTTTTTCTTAAAGTAATTTATTTTAACTTTTATTCTTAGTTAGTTATATATTTAAATAAATATTCTAATACTTACTTAATAAAGGTTTTCTTATAATATATATATATATTAACCCTTTTAAATATAAAGTTAAAAGACCTATAGTTATTTTTTTTAATTAATTTTATTTAACTATTTTAAATTTATAGCTTAATCTAGGTTAGGAACTATTTTTATTTTAAGAAAAACTTCTTTTAAATATTAGTTTTTATCTTCTCCTCCTACTTTAATAATAGTATATTATTCTCCTACTTAGCTTTAAAGTTTATAAGGTAGTTAATAATATTAGAATCTATATTAAATTCTTTTAGATAATCTATTAAGATATTAAGGATTTTTAATATAGAAAGGTTATCTTTAGGAACCTTCTTAAAGGCTCCTTCTATATAATTAAAGACTTATATATTAATCTTTATTCTATAGCTAGCTATTAGTTCTATATATCTAGAACTATACGTAGTAATAGATTATAGTTACCTTACCTAGTTATTATCTTAGCTTTGTGTGGTAGGCTGAAAGATTGCTTTTAAGTGGTCTTGCGTAAGAAGGTTGTGATAGGTGTGTGTTTAAGCAGAGCTAGAACCTATACATATCCTATGAGATAGTTAGGGCAATAGCAGCTTTTATCATTACCCATTTCAGCTAACTTATAAAGCCCTAAGGTATATAGCGATAGCACTTTTATATAGTGCTTAATAGTATTAGACTAGCTTGTGGCCTATAATAGCTTTAACCTTAACAGTACTAGTGTAAATAGGCATAGCCTAATACTATAGCTACTAGTATAGAATAATAACTTCTAGCTATAGATAGGTTATAGAGAATTATAAAGTTACTATATCTTCTTTTACTATATCTTCTTTTATTATAAATTATAGCTTAATAGAGGAACTAAAATAATATATAAAGTCTAAAGTCTATATATATATATTAATAGTAGAGGATAATATTTTTAGCTAGAATTTTCTTTATAGGACTACTTATATAAAAACTATTTTAAAACTATTCCTAGTCTTACTATATAACTACTTTACTATTTATTAGCTATTAGGCTATATATTAATAAATCTAGTCTATAGTACTATTAGGAGTAATACTTTTTAGCCTTATCTATATAGTATAAGGCTAAGGCTATATACCTATAGAGACTTCTATACTATTATTAATATTATATTTTTTTAATACTAGGTCTTTAAGCGTTTACTACTGTGTAAAGGGACTGTATGCCTTCGGGATATATATGGATTAAGAGCAAAGCCTCCTAACCTCCTCAAGGCTAACGCGAAGTTTAGAGTGAAGCCCCATGTTGAGAGTGTCGCTGATGAGCGCGTCCAGTGTGTCATCCTCACTGATCTAAGGGGTAACATAAGGGTAAGCGGGGCCAATACAGAAAGGATGCAGGTTCCGGACGTTGGTTTGTTAGTTGGTCGGTTAGTTAGTATGAAATCATCGGTCGTCCAGGGAAGCATGCTTGACAAAAGACTGGGGTCCAAGCTGTTCAGAAAGTGGCTGGAGTGCACTCGAAGTCAATTGAGCTGTAGATTATTCTGCTGTCGGAAAAGAAGGTAGGGAGGCGTTTAGGGACAGCAACTGCAAGATTGAGGACTACAATTCTGATTTGCCCTCTAATTGTGCAGCAGATTCCCACAGGACAGGGTATTTATTTCGAGGGTAACTCTATTTCAAGCAATACGCCACTGTTGCCTTGCCTACCATCCTGGCCGGGACCGAAGGATACTTAGCCTTAACGGCTGATACCATAAGTGCATAAGTCTAGAAAACCTCCTCATCCAACATCTAAGATATAATGCGTTGAAAGAAATAAGGGATGAATTCTCTCAACTATCGACCTACAGAAGGAGGGAAGGAGAGGTCTTATTTATTCCTATATTTATTAGCCTCTAAATCTATACTAGATATCTATAGAAATCAAGAGAATTAATAATATTTATATAAAAGGGCTATTAAGGTATTAGCCTACTAATAGAGGAAGAACTATTAGAAATAGTATATTTTTACAGCCCCCTAAAAGCTAGTTATTAAATATAAGTTATTAATTAGCTTCTTAATATAAAAATAAGGGATTTATAAACCTTTAAATATATTATTTATATAGGAAAAAACCTTATTATAAAGGAAAACCTATAATTTATATAAAAATAAAGTATTTTTACTAAGAAAACCTTTCTAAAAAGGGGAAAACTTAGTATTTATAAGGTTTATTAGATATAAGCTTTTATTATTAAGTTAGCTATATAGTAGCCCTACCTATTAGTAGAGTAAAAAACTAAAAAATTAAGTATTTTTATAACTTAAACTCAAAGCCTTTAATATATAATTATTATTTTTTATAGGTTATAATTATTTTATATAGTATTTATATATTATTATATTTATTCTTATAAATAGATATATTTTTATATAATTTAAGCTTATATTATAGACTACTATACTATATATACTATAAATTTATATTATATATATATTTTAGACCCTTTATAAAGGCTAATTAGTATAAAGTATATATATAGTAGCTAGTATATAGTATATATTATAATATATAGTATATATATAGGGACTATATAAGTAGTCTCTGGATTCTAATACCTTTTATATAATATTATAGCCCTTTAATATATATTTATATAAGACTTCTATATATTATTAAATTTAGAAAAATTTCTACTTTTTAATAGTATTATTTAATAGTTAAAAACCTTTTATTATATAGAGTAATTTATAGTATTTAAGGAGAAAACAATTTATTTTTAGAGAGAAAAACTAAGTTTTTATTTAATAAGCTTATTTTTATTATTTTTAGATAAAATCTTCTCTTTATTAAAGTATATATAGTAGATATTTTTAGATAATATTATATTTTTATTATATTCCTAGTATATAGTACCCTTTATTTATTTAAAAATATTTTTATTTAATTATTTTTATATAAATTACACCTTTCTTTAGTTAACTTAAACTCTTACTATATAATAGGCTTTATTAACTAGTCTATAAAGTTATCTTTAGAATTTATTCTAATAATTTTTATTAGATTTTCTTTTACTATATACCTATTAAAGTAATATATAATATCTATATACTTTATATACTTATAAAATATTTGATTTTTAGTTAATTCTAAGATAGTATTATTATCCTTATATATTTTAGATATAGGAATATTATAGCCTATTTTTAGGCTATTATTAAAATATTTTAATAAATTACAGAGGTAAATTCCCTCTTTAATAGCTTTTTTTAAAGCTATATATTTAGCCTTATAAGTACTTAAAGCAGGTGTTTTTTACTGTTATAAGGACTAACTTATAGAGTTAATAATACTTTTATTTCCTATAAATAAAGAAAATATATAGCTAGAAATAGACCTTTTATTATTTATATTATTACCTTAGCTAGAGTTATAATATTCTATTATATATAATATATTTTCTCCTAAATAGTCAAACTTTTTATATATATTAGGGAATTTTAATAAGTAACTCTATAGTTTATTTAGTTCTTTAAAGTATTTAGGGTTAGGATTAGATATATATTTAGCTAATTTAAATATTAAAAAGTATATATCTAACTTAGTTTTTAAACTAGTATATAGAAGTAACCCTATTTATTATTAAAAGAACTCTATTTCCTCCTTAAAGGCTTAATTTTTATTCCTTTCTAATATTCTTTTAGGAGTATAAGGTATTAATTTAGGCTTAATTTTTATATTATTTACTATATTATTATATAAGATTTTAAATTTCTCTAAAGTTTTTATAATATATCTATTTTAATTTATAGTTATAGTTTTATTATTTTTATCTATATTTATATTATTCTCTAAGAAACTATCTAGCTCTCCTTAAAAATTAAGGTTTATATCTTTAGAAACTAGATTTATTATATTATTTATATTATTTTTATTTATACCTAAGACTATTATATTATCTATATAATAAATAAATATTATTTATAAATTTTTATTTATAAATACTCCCTTATTATAGGGGTATATTTTAAATTTAACCTTATTTAATATATTAGTTAGATATTTATACTATAATAATAGAGCTTGTTTAAGACTATATATAGTTTTTTTTAATAAAGCTACTTTATCTTTATATTCCTAATTATTATATACTAAATTAGGTAATTTTATATATATTTTATAGTCTATATTAGAGTGTAAAAAGGTATTTTTAATGTTATAGTTTAATATAAACTACTTGTTGTTTATTGCTATTATTAATAGTATATTATACGTTTCTAGCCTGTAAATGGTGGAAAAAGTCTTTAAAAAATCTATTCTAAAATATTACTTATAGTTATATATAACCTATCTAGCTTTATAATAAATAGTTTTTTCTTTATTTACTATCTAAGATTTTTTAATAATATTAGGGTTATTTATATATTTTTTCTTTAGTACCTACCTTCTTAATAAGGTAATTTTATCTTTAAGTAAAAAAGTTATTATATATAAATTTTGCTTTTTAAGGCTATTTTTCTTATCTTTTATAGAGCTTATCTATAGTGATTTTTTAGGAGATTTTAGTATTTTTTATATATTTGAGGGTTTAGCTATAGTACTAGCTATTATAATAATAGAAGATTTTTTAAAAGAATTTAATATAGTATTTATATAGGTATCTTTAGTAGAATATATCTCTTTAGACCCTTTTACTATTATTTTATCTTCTATAGGTGTCTCTTCCTAAATAGGAATATTAGGTATATTATTATTATTATTATTATTATTTTCTATAGGTGCTTCTTCCTCTATAGACTCTTTATTTTTATTAGATTTATTAAGGAATTTTCCTTCTAAAATCCGTATATCCTATACTAATATAGGTTTATTATTATTAGGGTCCTATACCCTATATATAGTAGTTTTAGGTATATAACCTATTAAGAAGCCTTGTTTATTTCTAGCTTCTAATTTAGTTTTATATTTATTATTATTATAAAATACTATAGAACCCTATATTCTTATAGTAGAGATATTAGGTAATTTATTAGTCTTTAGCTTATAAGGGCTTTTATACTCTAATAAGGTATATAGTGTTATATTATATAAGTATATAGTAGTTCTAAAAGCTTCTCCCTATAGTATATAGGGTAAATTAAAGGCTATTATTAAGCTTTAAACCTTATTTATTATAGTTAGATTTAATCTCTTTATTACCCTATTAGGCTCTTTTATATATATAGGGGTAGTATAGTAATATATACTATACTTTCCTAGTATTATTTTAAATCTTTTATTAATATATTTAGTTCTATTATTAGAAAAGAACTTTTTTATATATTTATTACTATTATTTTCTTTCTTATTTTTAAAGTCTTTAAAGGCTTCTAAAGCTTTATCTTTATTTTTTAATAAATACCTATATAGATATCTAGTTTTCTTATTAAGGAATAAAATATAGTATTTATATTTATTATATGTAGGTGAAAGTGGACTACCTATATTACTGTATACTCTTTTAAGGAAGTTATATTCCTTATTATTAAAGCTTTTTTTATTATATTTAATTATATATTTAGCTTTTAAGTAAGTATAGTACTTAAAGCCTTTAAAAGTATTTATAGGTATATTAACCTTTATTTTATTATTTTTTAGAATTTTTATAAGTGGGACTAGGTTTATATACTCTAAATGGTAGTGCTATTAGTGTATATTATTTAAGGTAGCTATATTATTTTCCTTTATAATAGAAGAATTTATTTGTTTTTTATTATTTAATATTTATACCTTTATATAGTATAAGCTATTCTTTATATATCTTATAGCTATAAGCTTATTTATCTTTATAGAGTATAATTAAATAGTATTTTCTTTTAATTCTACTTATATAATGTATTTTATAGTACTATAGCCTAATATATTAAGGCCTAATAAGGGTATATAGTAGGTTTCTAAGACTTTAAGCTTATAGTTATTATTAGAGAATAATATATTACTTTCTCTAATATATTTAATATATAAAATACTAGCTTTACCCTATTTTACTTCTTTATTTATAGAATTTAGAGTTTTAAATAGTTGTTTATTATAAAGACTAATAATATTTACTCTACTATCTATAATGAATTTAATAGAAGTTATCTTACTTTCTATATAGTTTTTATTTTCTATATTAGTTATTATATATATAGAGGGTATAAAGGGTGTATTTACCTCTTTTTTAAGACCTAATAGGTTAACTTCTTCTAAATCCTTAGTTATTCTATTTATATTTAGGTCTTCTATAGAAGATATATTAGGATTTTATATAGTGGTGATTTTTTCCGATTTTTTAGAATTTCTCTTTAATTCTAATTCCTTATCTTCTAATTTATTAGAATTTCTTCTTCCTTCCTCTTTAAGTTTAACTGCTAATAAGAGTAGTTTATCTATTTTTCTCTCTTAATTTAGCCTACTAGAATTTAGCTTATATATATAAGAATTTTCTCTCTTATTTTTCTCTACTTTCTAAGACTTTAGAGCCTTATTAGGGTTAAGAAAATAGTAATTTTCTTTTATATAACCCTTTAAGTAATAGTAAGAGTATTTTTTAAATTCTAAAAAATATTTTTATTTTTATTTTCCTTTAAATAATAAGGTTTTTACTAAGGGCTTTTCTTTTCCTCTAGATTTATTTATTAGATTAGTGAATAGGGTATTTACTATATAGTTATTAGGATCTTTCCTTAAGCTTTATATAATATTTTATATAAATCCTTTATAATTCTTATCTAGAGAATTTAATACCTAGGTAATAATTACCTATTTAGGAAGTTTTATATTATTTATTTTAAAGTCTTTAGTTAACTATTTAACCTTATATAGATATTCTTCTATAGTATTAAAGTCTTTTAAAGAGGTATATTAGAGTTATTTTAGAATAAGGTATTTTATAGTAAAACTACTAGGTTTATATAAGTTTTTTAGGGTATCTTAAGACTCTAGGGCTAAATTTTTATATTATATATATATAAGGGGCCCTTCCTTATATATTAAGTATATTAAAGTATTAGCTTTATAGTCTTTTACTAGAGGAAGATTATTTAAATCTCTATTATTTCTAGTTAGCCCTTTTTTTATAAAATAGGCTATAGCTTTTATATTCTAGAAGAGGTAATTCTTTGTTTTAGAAAGTTAAGGAATACTAAATTTATTATAGGAAGCTATAGTGATTTTTATAGGAATTTTTAGAGTATAAAAACTCTTATTTTTAAGAGAAAAAGCTTGTATATTAAGCTAAAAACTCTTATATAGGGTGTTTAAGCTAGTCTTTCTTAACTAAACTTTATATAGTTTTTAACCTTTTTTATATTTTTTTAAATAAAGTATTTTTCTTAGTTTATTTTTAAAAATAAAAGTATTTCTAATAGTTTTTAACTATTCTCTTTAATAGGGTAAAAATAGTAGGGTTAAATTTTTTATATAGAGATAAATCTATCTCTAATTTATCTTTAGTATATTTATAATAGAGGTTTCTATAATAGTAGTAGTTAAATATTCTTTTAAAGATTTTTTCTTTAACTTTTTCTT
>JUJX01000302.1:0-13035 GCA_000800745.1 Diaporthe longicolla
TTTAACTTTTTAATTTATTTATTTATTTAAAAATAAAAACCTATTAAAAACTTTAATTTTAAATTAAATTACTTTATAAATAATTATTAAAAGTTAAAAATAAATATAATATTTTTATTTAAAATAATCTTTTATAATATTTTATAGTTATTAATAATTATTTATAAAAAGATATATATAAGTTTATTTATATTATTAACTTTTTTATAAAAAATAAAATATATATATATTATAAATTATTTATAATAATTAAAATATTATTATAGTAAGGTATAAAGAAATAAAGTATATAAAACTTTAATAAATACTTTATAAGAAAAGTTTTCTCTATATTATTTTTAACTCTTTTTTAAAAGAAATTATTACTCTTTTATTTTTAAAGAAAATTTATTTTATTAAGTACTTTAAATCTCTATTATTCTCTCTTTCTCCTTCTTTTTTTAAAAACTTACTTTTTTATTAAACTTTTAAAAAAGATTTAATAAAATACTTTACTAAAGGTATTTATATACTTTCTAATAGCCTATTCTTACTAGTAATTTACTTTAAACTTAAACTTATTTTAAATAATTAAAAGAAATTAATAGTAGAAAGGAAAAGGAAAGGTATTAGAATAATAGTTTAAAGGTATATAAAAGTATATAAAGAAAGAGTAAAGTAAAGGTTTTTAGTTAAAGTAGAGCTTTATTTTAATTAACTATTAATTTAAAGTTTTAATTATTTCTAAAATTATAAAAAACTTAGTTATAAAGATAAAGAAATTATTATTTAATTAAAATATTAAGTTATTTAATAATAAGAAGTAATTTAATTACTTTTAGTTTAAATTTTAATTAATATTAAGCTATAAGGTAGCTATTAATAAGGATAAAGAGAGGAAATACTTTTATAGGTTTTAATTACCTTATAGTTTAATAAAAGGAAGGCTTAGTAGCTTATTCTACTACTTTAATACTAAGAAAGCTAAGTTATATTATTAAAGTATTTAATTAATATATATAAATAGTAAGGATATTAGATTACTTTAAGTAAGTATATATATAGTTAAGAAAAGGTATAATAAATTAATTATAATATAATTTAAAATATATATAAGGATTTATTATTATTAATTAAAAAGGATATAAGTAGAAATAATTAAACTATATAAATATAGTTTAAGAACTACTTTTAAAATATTAGTAAGCTAAGAAAGTTTTATAATAAAAGACTTAACTAGTAAAGATAGTAATATTAACTTAATAATAATAATAATTTAATAATTTATTTTATTTTAATTAAAATATAATAAAAGTAGTAATTAAATATAAGAATAATAATAAGAAAAATAAATATTAAAGATAATAAATTTAATTTAAAAAGTATATTAACTTTAATATAAAAGTTAAATATAGTTTAGTTAAAATACTAATAATTTATATATACTTATTATAATATATTATTATATATTTAATAGCTTTCTCTTATTTATTTTAATTATTAAATTATATATTATATTAAACTTAAACTATTTATTTAAAAGAGGCTTTATATAAAATATAGCTATAATAAAGCTAGTTAAATTATAATATTTAACTTTAACTATTTTAAATTCTTTTAATATAACTAACCTACCTAGTAACTTAATATAGAATACTTACCCTTTTAAAAACCCTTCTTTATTTAATTAAAGTTTAAAGTAATTAACTTTTAAATATAATAGAAATAGAAAGAAGAATAAGTTAAAAAGTAAATAATATATAAACTTAATCTCTTTCTTAATACTTTTAAATTAAAGCTATAGATTTAATTAAACGTTATATATATTAATAAAAGTTTAAAGGATTTCCTTTCTAACTATTAATATAATAATATTTAACTTTAATATAAAGATATAAATATAACTTTTAATAATATTTTTAAAGTTTAATAAAATAAATATTATTAGATTTCTTAAAAACTTTAAAAATATTATTTATTAGTATAAGTATATTAATAAATAAAAGCTTATATTAATTAAATACTATTATAATAAACTTATTTTTAAAAGAGAAGTTAAGAAAATTACTATTAAAGTATAAGGTTAGTATATTTAAAGAAGAGAGCTTTTAAACTATTATAAGTTCTTTAATTATATCTTTTTAACTAATTTTATTAAAGTAATTAAAGATATTCTTTAATTAAATTTAAACTTAAATTAAAAGATATAAAAAAAAAGATTATTAATTATAACTAAGCTTTAAAAGATAATAATAATAAAAATAGCTTTATAGCTTAAATATTCTATAAAATACTCCTTTTAAAAATTAAAAAATAGTTTATCTCTATTATAATTACTTTAGAATTAGTAATAAAAGTTAAATAAAAAACTTTTAAATAAAGATTAATTAAAATCTTTAACTATAAAATTATATATAAAAGATAAGACTAATACCTAATTATTTATATTTTAAAAATATAAAAAGTAAGAACTAATAATAAATAAGTTATTAAAAAAGCTATTAGAATTATTTTTAAGTTTAAAGTAAATAAAGATCCTACCTTTTTTATAAAGGATTTATAACTATATTAACTATTTTATAATTCTAATTAAAAGTTAATTTAATTATTTAATATATATAAAGATAGATAAGATTTAAGTAAAAAGGTTAATAATCTTATTAAATAGCTATAAAAGTTAAACTTAAATTAAATAAAGATTATTAAAAGAATTAAAAAGTTTAATCTTAATATTATAACTTATTAAATATAGATAATTTTAAAGAAGCTTAAGAAAGTTAAAGTTTATAATTAAATTAAAAGAAGTTTAAGTTTAACTAGTTTTAAAGCTTTAAATATAATAAAAATACTAAAAAAGTATTAGAATAATAGTTTTTAAGTATTAAGGAAGATTAAAAGAATAGTTTTAGCTGTATATTAAACTTTAAATAAGTTAAAAAGTATTATAATTAAAATAGCTATAATATAATATACTATATACTTAATATCTTTAAGTTCCTTTTATTAAAAGGAAGAATAAATCTTTTTTATATAATAAAGTATTAAAGTATTATTATTAAAAACTTATATTTTTTAAAATAATCTTTCTTTTAAAACTTTAAAATAGTTATTTTAAAATAAAAAGAGTAATATATACTTAGTATTAGCTAGAGTAATATTTTTAAAAGAAAAGAGGTATATATAAAAAAGTATATTACTTACTTACTTAATAACTTTTACTAGTAAAGTAAAAGTATTATATTAAGAATATAAATTAAAGTAAAATAATATATAATTTAATTTTTATTAAAACTTACTATAAGAAAGTATATTTAAAGGATATTTAAAATAACTTTTAAATATAAGAATCTATTACTATAATATTTAATTAAAATTTAAAAAGTTTTTATAAAAACTATTTTAATTTAAAATCTTAAAAGCTTTTAAAGAAAAGTAAGGATAAAACCTAAATTAGCTTTAATATAATATTATTTAAAAAAAGAATTATATAAGCTATATTTAAATTTAGTATTAAAATAATAATTAAAGATTTACTAAGCTTTAATAAAATAAGTATTATATTAATTAAAAAGCTTTAAACTCTTTTAAATAATATATAAGTATTAGATAATTTATTATTTAAACTAGTACTTAACTTTAATAATAAAAGGAATTTATTTTCTAATTTAAGTATTATAAGTATATTTAGTAATAATATTTAAAATATAGATTTTAAACTTTATATATTATTTTAATTTCTTTATTAAACTAGAATTTATAATAAAAGAAGATATAATAAAAGAAGATATAGTAAAAGAAGATATAGTAAAAGAAGATATAGTAAAAGAAGATATAGTAACTTTATAATTCTACTTTATAACCTATCTATAGTTAGAAGTTATTATTCTATATTAATAGCTATAGTATTAAACTATACCTAGTTTAGTTTATATTAGAATTATTAATAAATATTAAAGTTAAAGCTATTATAGGCTATAAGCTTATTTAATACTATTAAGTACTATATAAAAGTACTATTACTATATAACTTAGGGGAATATAAGTTAGTTAAAATAGGTAATAATAAAAGCTACTATTATTTTAACTAAGGTTCTAGCTTTACTTAAATATATATCTATCTACTATAACCTTCTTATATTATATTATAAAACTATTTAAAAGTAATCTTTTAGTTAAAGCTAAGATAACTACTAGGTAAGGTAATTATAATCTATTATTTAAATATATAGAATTAATAGCTAGCTATAGAATAGTAATTAATAACTAGGTATACCTTTATATAAAAGGAGCTTTTAAATTTAAAGCTATAGATGCTATATCTATATTAGTAAAGCTTAGTTTATTTATTAATAAACTAAAAGTATATAATATAAACTTTAATATTATTAAAACCTATATATCCTTTAAAGTAAAGTTATAAAAGGGTATAAAGTTATTATTAGTAGAGAAGAAGGTATTTAAAAACTTTAAGAAAAGGTTTAATAAAGACTAGACTAGGTTATAAATTTAAAATAGTTAAATAAAATTATTTAAAAAAAATAACTATAGGTTTTTTATCTTTATACTTAGGAGGGATAATATTTAAAATATATTATATTAAAATATTACTTTATTAATTATTTAATATAAGATTAACTTATATCTTTATATTAACTTTATTAAATATAAAGATAAAGATTAACCTCTTACCTCTCTTTTATTATAAAAAGAATAAGTTATTATTTAATTTATTAAATAATATATACTTTATTATTTATAATAGTTCTTTTATATTTTTAATTAAAGTAATTAAAAATTAAATATATATTAGGTTTAATTAAATATAGTTTTTATTTTTTATTACTAATAATTAAATTAAAAAGATTATATATTATTCTTTTTAAAAATAAATTTAATATTTAAATAGTTTAAAAATTATTTATATATTAATATTATACTTATAAAGATAAGAATAAAGTATAGTTTAAAAAAGAATAACTAAAAGCTTTTTTAAATAATAGTTATTAAAAATTTATTAACTATTAAAAGATAATTTTTAAATATTAAAATAATTATAATTAATTAAAAGATATTTAATTAAAACTTTAAAATAATTAAAAAAAGAGTTTTACCTTTTAAAATTAAAAGTAAAATTAAAAAAAAAATAAACTTATTAACCTTTTTATTAATAATAAAGTTAGAATATTTTATATAGTTTATATATAAGACCTATATAAAGATATTAAATAAACTTATAAGTAAAAAGGTTTAATTAAATTAAACTTTTAATATATTTATAAAGCTTATTTTTAAAAATAATAGTAATATTTAAAAAAATAGTTTAATAATAGCTTTTTAACTTTAATAGTAGTAAAAGTAGCTTAATAGTTTTTAAAGTTTAAAATTAATATTTTATATAAAAAAGTAAATTAGAAAGTTTATCTTATTAATAATTATCTTTTTAATAGTATAGTTTTAAAAGGTAATATTAATTAAAAACTTACCTATAAAACTAAAGTTAAAGAGGTAATAGATAAGAATAGAAGGAGTAAATATAACTTTTAAATTTATTCTAAGTTTTTAAATATTAAAAGAAGAAGTTATATAACCTTTAATTAATTAAATAAAATACTATTAAGTAATTATAAAAGGTTCTTTAAAGAAAAAAATTATTTTAATATATATTATATAATAGAAAAGTAACTTTAATATAAAAATAGTTATATATTAGTTAGTTTAATAAAAATATAATTTTATTATAAACTATTAAAATAAATTTATATAAAACTTATTAAGTAAAACGTTATTAAGTTTTAAAAGTATTATAAAGTATTATTATTTAAATATTTAAAAAGAGGTAAATAGTAAGGATTATTAAAAAGTTTTAAAGCTTATATTAGAACTTTTAGTTTTTAATAAATAAGAAAAATAAGAAATATTATTTAATTAATAGTATTAAAAATACTAATATAGTTATAATTTAAAATACTTTTATACTTTTTACTATAAATATATTTATAAAAAAATTTATTATATATAAAGTTTTATTCTTATTTAACTTCTTTTTAAATTATAATTAAATTAAATTTAATAAAAGAAGTAAAAATATAATAATATTTACTATATTTATTAGATTATTTTAAAATTATAAACTATTATAAAAGGCTATAAATTTAATAATATAGTTTATAAAGTATATAATTTAATTATTTTATAACTTAATTCTAATAATATATTAATATATTTAAATAATATAGTTATAAAAAGCTTAAAAATAAACTTTATAAATATAAATATACTATTATTACTTAATATTTAAAAGTTTATTATAAAATATATTAAGAATTTTAATAATATTCTATATAATATAAAGCTTATAAAAGGTATAATTAATATTATAAAGTTTTAATAGTATTAAAAATAAGTTAATTTTATAAAATATTATTATAGTACTTTTAACTATATATTTATAGAGAAGAAAGTTATTAAGATTAAAGAGTAACTTTTTTATACTTTAATAATAAAAGTAAAAGAATTTATAAGTCTTTTTAATTACTATTAAATATAGATATTATTCTATAATATTATAGTAAAACCTTTTTTAAACTTTTTTAAAAAAGAATTAAGTTTAAATAAATAAGTAAATATTAAAAAGTAATAGATACTTTAAAAGCTATATTATTAAATAAACTTTATTTAATTAATATTAATTATAAAAAAGAATATATAATTCTTATAGTTAATATAAGTTTAATAAAATAAAGAGCTTATTTAATATAAAAGTATAATAGGGTTTAGTTAATAATATATTATAAAAATAAGATTTAAATAATAATAAAATAAGCTTATAATATAATAAAAATAAGTATTAAATAATATTATATATTATTAAATAATTATAGTTTTATATATATAGTATATATTTTATTTTTAAAATAGATTTAAATATTTTTATTTAATAATTAGAAGAGTTAGTTACTAATATTCTAAAGATATATATTATATAATAGTTTATAGTAATTAAAATATATAACTTTACTATTTATTATATAAAAATATTTAAGAATATAATAACTAATACTTTATTATATAAACTATTTAATCTATTAAATAAAATTAATTATTAAATTAAAAGTAATATTAAAGAATAATATAAAGCTACTTTAAATTAAATATTAAACTTAAAAGAACTTAATTAAGTACTTTTTCTTATAATAGAATATATATAGTTTAATAAGTTTAAGAATATTACTTAGTATTTAATAAATAAAAATTTTTTTTTAAAAGTTTTTATTTTATAAATAAAGGTTATTTAAAAAAGAAGCTATAAAATATACTTTATATAATTAAAATTTTTAAAGGTAATTTAATAAAGGTTTTAATATTTAATATATTATAGATAACTTTAATTAAAGAAGAAAAATTATTTAAAAGACTTATACTTTTTTAAACTATTATAAATAAAATATTATTTATACTTATATTAGAATAATATACTATTATAAAGGAATATATAGTAATATTAAAGCTATTTTATTTAAGTATCTTTAATATAGTAAATAAAATATAAAGGTTTATAATAATAGTATTATTTTAATAATATTAAACTAACCTTTTAGTAAGATTTATATAAATATTTAATACTTTCTTATTAATAAAAAGTATAATAAGCTATTAAAGATTAATAACTTTAAAAGAGTAAAATTATTTTTTATTAATAAAATACTTTTTTATTAAAAATTATTTATAAAGGTAATATTTAATAAAGAAAAGGAGAACTTAAAGAAATTTATATACTATTTATATTTAATTAAAGTATATTAAATTTTATTATCTATATATAATTTTAAAATAAATAGTATTATAAAGATTAAATATTTTTTTATTATTACTACTTTTATAAAAATAATAAATAAGTTCTTCTTATATTAAATAGAAATATTATTTTATACTTTTTTTATTAATTAAATTAATATATAAAGGTTTTATAAGAAGAGTTTTTTTTATTTTTTATATAGATTTAAGTTAGTTATTTCTATTAAAACTAGAATCCTTATTTAAAAAGTATAAACTTAAACTTTAAATATAATATTATAAAAAGCTTTTAATATAAAATTATATTTATTATTTAACCTTTTTTATAATATAAATAAAGTAATTAAATTAATAGTTATATTTAAAAAGAAAGTTATATTTAAAAATATATATAGAGAATTCTATTATTCTATACTTTTAATAGTAAATAACTTTATTCTTATTATTAATAAGTAAAGAAAGACTAATTATTTATTATTTTATAAGTTAACTTACTATTAGTTTAAGCTTTACTTTATTTTATAAATTTTTTAAATAATATATATAAGTTTAAAATACTTAATAAAGCTTTAATATAAGGGATATACTTATTATAAAGGTTAAAAAGATTTTTTAATAACTTTAATATATAAGAGTTATAGGTTATATTATTTTAAAATAATAAAAAACTATAATATAATAAGTATAAGTTTCTTATATTTATACTAATACTTTTATTAAATAATATCTTTAATTAAAATAAAAATATATTTTAAAATTAATCCTTCTTTAAAATATATAATATTTAAAATAATATTACTTTTTATTTTATAAATATAAACTTAGATTTATTTTTATTTTTAAATAATAAAGTATATTAAATCTATACTTAAGTTTAAATTAAAAAAGTAAACTTATAATACTAAGTATATTATAATAATTAGTATATTAATATCTTTATTTTATAATTAAATAACTTATATTACTAATTTTATAATACTTCTTTAATAATATAAAATTATATATTACTTCTAATTATTTATATTATTTATTTAAAAGAAAGAGGAACTAATTTTAACTTATTATTTATTTATAATTAATACTTAAGATTTTTAAACTAATTAAAATATTAATAAATAGTTTAAAAGTAATATATTTAATTTATTAGAAGTAAAAGAGATTAATCTTTTAAAAGCTTTATTACTTTAACTATTACCTTTCCCTCTTATTTTAAAAAAAATAATTACTTTAATTATATTTCTAACTTTATATACTCTTAATTACCTATACTTTTCTTACTTACTTTTAAACTTATTTAACCTTTAGTTTTAAATAATAAAATTAAAACTTAAACCTAATTACTTTATTAAATATATTATTCCTAGCTTTATTAATATTATATATATAAGTAATATAAGTTAAAAAGCTAAGTTATAAATTAAACTTTAATATATTATTAAAATTATTTTATTAATTAAAAGTAATAAAAGTAATATATTTAAATTTAAAAAACTTATTAAAATTATACTTATAGTTTTTTATTCTTTTTAAATTTTTAAATAAGTTAGTATTTAAAAGAAAGTATTATTAGTATATTAGCTATAAAATAATAACTTATATAATTAAAGTAATAGTTATAAAAAACTTTATTTTAATAGCTAAAGATAGTAATTAAAAGAAAAGAAGCTTATTTTATATCTTTATTACTATATATAAATAATATATATTTACTATATAATAAACTATTAGTTTTTTTAATAAAGAGTTTATTAACTTTACTAGTTATAAGCTTTTTAATATTTTTAAAAAAAAGCTTTATATCTTTTTTAATAAAAAAGAGTTTAAAAAAAGCTTTAATAGTATTTAAATTAAATTATTTATTTAAAAGCTAAGTATAATATTATTTAAAACTATAATCTTTAAGTTTATAAATATTAATATTTTTAATAAAAATATAGTATTAAAAGTTTTTAAATATAAATCTTTTAAAAAGAATACCTTTAAAATTAAAAGAAATATATATATTTTAATTAGTAAGATAAATAATAGGTATATTATTAAAAAGTAGTTTTATTTACTTATTAGCTTTTTTAAATAAAGAGTTTTAATAGTTAATAGCTTTTTAAGTTTTAAATAAAAGTTTAATATTACTAAAAGTTTATATATAAATAAACTATTAATACTTTAAAAAAAGCTTTATTATATTATCTAATTAAAAGAATAATAGGTTAAAGATAAATTTTAAAGAAAAGGTTAGTAAAGGGAGGAAGAAGTAGAGGTTAAAGGAATAGAAGAAGGAGAGGGGTAGTAGATATTAGTAGAAGAAGTAGTTTATAGAAATCCTAATAATAGTAACTTAGTAATTTACTTTTAATTAAAAGTAAAATAATTATTTATAAAAGAAAGATAAAATAAAGAAAGGAGTAGAAGTAATTTATTTTATTAATAGTTAAGAAATCTATTAATAATTTAAACCTTTTAAAAAAGAACTTCTACTTCTATAATTAATTTCTACTCTCTTCCTTTATATAATAATAATAGTATACTTAATACTAGTAACCTTTCTTAAGCTTTATAATTTTAATTAAAATTAAAAAAAGTAAGCTTTTTTAAAATAACTTATAAAGAGTTATTAAATACTTATTATATTAATACTATTTACTACTAAACTTTAATATTACTAACTTTCTTTAACTATTACTTATTCTTTCTTTAATTATTTATATAATAAACTTTAAAGATATAAGAAATACTATATTACTAACTTTATTTAAATACCTAAGTTACTTTATATTAATTATTTTATTATATACTTTAATTAAAATAGGTATAATAAGTAGCTTAAAAAAGAAAGGTATTAAAGGATTAGAAGGAATTTATATAAACTTTAGTTAAAAAAGAAGTTTAAAGTTTAAGTTAAATACTTTTATAATTAATATATTTAAACTATAATTATTAATTACTAACCTTTAATCTTTAAATATTTCTCTACTATTTATTAAATAAAATAAAGTTTTAATTAAAATATTATTTATATATAACTATTATACCTTTCTTTCTATAATAACTTTTTAGACTTTTATAAAACTATTTACTTTCTAAACTTTATAAATATTAAAAATTAAATAATATTTAAATATAAGTATAGTACTAATCTTTTTTATAACTTTTTTAAAATTAAAACTCTTATAAATAGACTTTAAATCTTTAATAATTAATTAAAAGAAGAAGTAAAGAAGCTTTTTTATTATAATATTAAAGAAAGTAATATAATAATAGAAAGTAAAAAAATAGAATAGCTTATTTAAAAATACTTCTTTAATATTAATTTTTATTTTAAACTTTAAATACTTATAAAAATAACTAACCTTTTTAATTAATTTTAAAAATATCTCCTTCTTAATCTATATAATATTAAAAGTTTAATAGTAGTAAAAGAAGGTTTAAAAGTAATTATATAATAGTTATATTTAAATAATAGTTATTTAACTTTATAAATATAATTTACTTAACTATTTAGCTTATTAAGTATAAATAGTTTATATATAAATCTTTAAAGTTAAAGAATTTATAAAAAACTATTAGTTTATTATTCTTTTATTTTACTATTTTAATTATTAAACTTTAATAATTTATAATAAAAAGGAAGTTTATTTAACTATTATTAATATATACTTAAATAAAAAAACTTATAATAAAAACTATTATAATATAATAATAGTAATAAAGTTCTATCTTTAAACTATTTTATTTATTAATAAAGCTTAAAGGAAAATATAAATATTTAAAGTAAATATTACTTTATAAAGTTCTAGTATTAAATATTAATAGTATATAGCTAATTATATTATATTCTTCTTTTAAAAAGATTATAAAAAAGATTATAAAAAAGATAATTAAAAGTTTAAAAACTAAATAATATTTAATTTATATATTATATAACTTTTAAAAGTATTAAAGAAGAAAGTATTAATATAAATTTAAATATTTACTTTTTAATTAAAATTAAATTAAATTAGAAAATAGATTTAATAGCTTTAAAATTACCTTATTATTACTTTTAATAAAATAAGAAAACTAAAGAAGAATTATAACTTAATATTTAAATAATTTATTATTTAATATAAATATAATAATATTTTTTAAACTAAAGAATAATAGTAATAGCTATTAAATTAACTTCTTATTTTAAACTTAATAATATAATTTTTAAAAATTAACTTATTTTAATTAACTAATTATTAAATATTATATATATAAAGTAAAGTTAAACTTTTATTAAAGTAGTTTAAAAGTTTTATAATAAATAATAAATTAAATATTATATAATTAAAAAGTATTATACTTTATAGAGAAAAGTTAGTAATTTTAAAGTTAAATAAAAACTATTTATTATCTTTTTTAGTTAATTTAAATAAAAGAAAAGTTAAAAAAGAGAAGTTAGAGAATATTAAATTAAATAAAGATTAAATATAAATAATTATAAAGTATAATAAAGTTAATTAAAAATAGATTTACTATATATTAGTATATTATTAGGTTTTATATTAGTTATTTTAAAGAGTTATATTATATAGCTAAAGATAGGAAAGAAGGAGAAGAAGGAGATAGAGTTTATAAATAATAAGGAGTAAGTTAGTATTTAGAATATTAAAGCTAAGAAGTATAGGTAAAGAAATTAAAGAAGAGTTATTTTAATTAAAAGTTATTATATTTATTTAGTAAGCTATTATATTTATATATAATAGCTTAAAGAGGGGTATATAGTAAGGTATAAGGAAAAAAGGTATATAAATTTTTAATAAGTACTTTAAAAGAAAGGTTTTCTTTATATTATTTTTAACTCTTTTCTAAAAGAAATTATTACTTCTTTATTCTTAAGAAAATTTACTTTATTAAATACTTTAAACCTCTATTATTCTCTTACTCTCCTTTCTTCTTTAAAGACCTACCTTTTTATTAAACTTTTAAAAAAAGTTTAATAGAATACTTTACTAAAGATATTTATATATTTTCTAGTAGTTTATTTTTACTATTATAACTTATATTTATTATAAATTCTTTTAAATTTAATAGTTTAATAATAAAATTAAATTAATTAATTATTATAATTTAAATATTAATAAAAACTTTAATAAGCTATAAAACTTATATTTAATAATTTTATATTTTTAATATTAATTAATATTAAATATTTTTTAATAATAATAATTTTAATTTTCTACATTTTAATTTTTTTAAATTAAATTATATATTTAAAGTAGTTAATCTTTTTTATATAAA
>JUJX01000303.1:12663-45796 GCA_000800745.1 Diaporthe longicolla
ATATATAATTAATTATAAATATTATTATTTTAAAATTTAAAAAATCTTATAATATTAAATATTAATAAAGAAAATTTAAAGTTAGTAATAAAGTTTAATTTTATATAAGTAAAGTTTATAAACTTTTATATTATTAAAATATTAAAACTTAACTTTTATATAAAAGATTATTTATAATAATATAAAAAGTTTTTATATTTATTTATAAGTTAAATTTTAAACCTAATAATTATAATATTAATATATAAGTTTATTTTATAATTAATATTTAATATTTAAATAAGTATATAACTTATAATAACTTATTTAAATAAGCTTTATTTAAATTTAATTTAATATATTATAAGAAGTTAAATAAGTATATTAAAGATAACTTATATAAAGTAAAAATATTTATAATAAAAAGATTAAATAATATAATAAAAGTAACTTCTTATAATATTTAATTTATTTAAAAAGTTAGTTTATTTAATATTAATATAAGTCTTATATATATATAAAGGTTATAGTTATATTAGTTAATTAGTGTGTTAGGAGGAAGAGCCTATACCTAGAAGGTAGAAGGCTAAACCTCCGCTATATACCTATAGATTAATCACGTAACCCTATAAGTAATTATATTACGCTTACCCCTATTCTTATATTTAATATAATTAATAGAAGATATTAGCTAAGTAAGCTAATTATATAAAAATAGTAAAAGTATATAAAGTTATTTATTTTAAACTAATTATAGAAATTATTAATAAGAAAGTCTTAATTTTTAAAAAGTAAAGTAAGCTATAAAACGATCCTTTACTTAAATTATTACTATTTTAACTATTATTAAAAACTTATTAATTATAATAATTTAATAATAAATAATAATAAAAATATTATAATACTTTTTATACTTTAATATTTATAATAAATATATAAAAAACTATAGATTAATTAGTTATATTATATATTTAAACTTTAATTATAAACTTTTATAATTTAATAAATTATATAATTATATTATTATTTAAATATACTTTAAAATAACTTTTATATTAAATATCTTTATTATAAAATTAACTTTTAATAAATATAATATAAATAATAACTTTATTATATAAACTATTATTTAGTTATTTAATAGTTTTAATTATTAAATAAACTTATAAAATAGGTTATAAAAAGAAGAAGTAATTATAAAGAAGTTAGATATACTTTCCTTTATATAATAGAAAGAGGAGTACTTCTTTACCCTTTTTACTTCCTTTTTTAATTTTAATAATACTTAATCCTCTACTTTCCCTTTAAATTAATTAAAAGTTAAAGGTTAGAAACTAAAGGTTAAAAGTTAAAAGTTAAATTAAAAGTTAATATTAAGTAAAATTTATTAAAATACTATTTAAAAGGTTAAAATTTAAAAATAAACTTAATAGGAAGGAAAAAAAGGTAATTTTCTTTTAGTTTACTAATAGTTTAAAGTAGGAGACCTTCTTTTAAAGATTTAAAAGAGAATTTTTAAAAAGGAAGAAACCTTTTAAGTAAGTTTATCTTTAACTTAAAAACTAATTCTTTTTTATAACCTTCTTTCCTCTTTAAAACTTATTTAAATTTCTAAAGATTTTATTTAAATTTATTAATATATACTATTTTAACTATTAGATTAAAATAAATATTATAGTAATAGTTTTAAAGAAAAAGAAGTAATATAGTAGTTAGGAGATAGCTAGAAAGGTATAGGTATTTATAATAACCCTTTTAAATACCTATTAGAGTATAATTAGGTATTAGAGAGGGTATTTAGGCTTAATAAGATTAGGGTGTTTCTGTAAATGCTTTTAAAGGTGATTTTGTGAAATTAATCTTCTAGGTTGGTTGATATAAGGTATGTCTAGTTGTCTATAAATCTCGTTGAAATTCAGATCTTTTATACCACCAGTTAACAACCGAGTGGCAGTGAATTGACGATTTCACAACTTACTAAGCCTGTCAGTCACTTTAACATTATCTCTGAGTGATATCGGGCTGTGGGTATTGCATGAAATATGATGAGCTGTCGACCCAAACCCTAAACAAATTGAGCTCAAATAGAAATTAAGGTTAAACAAGCGACCCAATTGGTTCACTGACAGAATTCGACTAGCTTTGTCACGCAGTTGCCAGTCACTATGTATGTCTATATTACCCGTCACCCAGGATTTACGAAATATGTTACCAAGCAGGCCTGTTCCCAAACATCCACATACCTCTCCTTTATTTTGATGACTCCAGATTCGAGTTAATAAGGCTAAAAGCTATGTATCTATGTAAAAGGCGAAGTACTGAAGGGCCAGGGCGCCGTGATCCATCTATTGGCTGTCCTGCAATTCGGAGTCGGGGAGAACAATCTCGACCAGTCCAACCTGACTCTTGCACTCCCAGAGCTTGTTCAGATGCAGTTCAGCTCGCTTCACAAGATCTCTGAACTCCGTGTGCTTCAAAATACTTCTCTGAGTGTTAAGAACTTCATACCTTTTCCCCGCTAGGTACCATGGGTGGCCTGCTGACGTCCACTAGTTGTTGGACTGGATCTGCCTTCAACAACAAGGAGGATGCTGTAGAGATTCTCTCAGCATGGGACGCCTTTATCCGCGAAATTGCAGCTTGAATCAAAACTACAAGGGCTGCTATTCGCTTGCATTCAAGTCAAAGCATCATCTCGCCCATCCATGCCAGGACTGCGCCGCTGGCACGCCTACAACAGCATGCGAACGCATTCGGATGGACACCAAGAAGCAATCACTTCCCGCGGAGAAGAAAATGTAGACAGACTATATGAAGTTGCCAGGAATTATGATCCGAACTCGGTGTTTCAGCAACTGGTTAATGGTGGCCAGAAGCTTTCGTTGTATAATTTAGCTCATCCTTACATGATCACATAGTAGACACGGGAAGGAAGTAATGTAAAACTTTAAATCTGTCAACGCAACTTAGATCTTTCTCACACTACAGATCATCGTATTTCACTGCATGCTCAAGGATCAAATGGCATCTACCTACTTCACATACTTCTGCAGTCGCATTGGACCCCAAGCAGTCTACCAGGTCTCAAGTCTGTCGCATTCTCATGCATAGCAAATTCGAATGACCATCTGCTACTCTCTGGCCAAAGGCTTAGGCTCGGGAACATGTTCAAGAGTGCCACCCATGCCAAGGACCCAGACAGCACCCGGGTTGTCAGGGATCTTTTCTCCATACAGAAAATTGCTGGGGAACCCAATATCAAAGGGGACAGCATCCTCAATCTCCTTAATATCCTCGTCCGATAACTTGATGTTCAAAGCCTCGATATTGCCCTTAAGGTGCTCGACGTTACGGCTTCCCACGATAGGGAAGACATACGGCGCCTTGGCAGAGACATATGCTTGAGCAATGCCCGTGATAATGGTGCCTTCCGCTTGGCAACGGCCTCGAGCGCCTTGCTCACCTTTATCTGGGCGTCGCTGGGCTCAAGAACCTGGGAACGGCCCTCCTTATGCTCCCTCTGCTTCTTGCGCTGCTCCTCGGTCTTGAACATGCCGCCGCCCAGCGCGCCCCTCGGCGCCAGGCTCATGCCCTCGGCGCGGCACATGGGGATAATCTCACGCTCGAAGTCGCGGCCCGCCGCGGACCACCGGCCCTGGTAGACGCTGAACTGGCGCAGGCCGTTGCAGCGGGCGTACTCGTTGGCCTTGGACACGACCCAGGCGGGAGTGTCTGAGATGCCAAGGTACAGCACCTTCCCGGCGGCGACGAGGTGGTTGAGTGACTGCATCAACTCCGGGATGGAGGCCGAGAAGTCCCACCAGTGCACGTACAGCAGGTCGATGTAATCGGTCTGCAGCTTTTGAAGGCTTGCCTCTACCGACGTGTGCAGGCTCTTGGCACTGTTGCCGTTGAAGTTGACAATGATCTCCTTGTCACCCCTGCCGGCGTGGAAGTTGGTCGTGAATTTTGTGGCGACGACCATTTGGTCGCGGACACCGCGCTTTTTCATCCACTCGCCAATCCACTTCTCTGACTCTTCGAACTGGTAGTTGTTTGACGTGTCGATAAAATTTCCGCCCTGCTCATAGAAGAAATCGAGGATGCCCTCGGTGGTCTTCTGGTCGCAAGCGCCCACTATGACGTGTGAGAAAATGCAATGACTGGCAAATTCTGGGAATGAAACCCACTGTAGTGTGCCCAAGCATCTCCGAAGTTCATACTACCCAGAGACAGGGGACTCACGCGCACCGAAGCTGTTGGTGACAGCAATCTGTAGCGAGCCAAAGGGCCCTTTGCGGGCGGGGCCATTGGTAGGACCGACATGGCTCTGGCTTTACTTGAGCTTGTACGGTGGGAATTCTGTAAGTGGAGACAAATTTGGAGTATTTGCTGACTTGAATTTTACAAGACGAGGCAAGCGTGTTGTGGATGACCGAATGCTTTAGTCCGCAGGAAGCAAGAAGTAGCCTTGGAGCGTGTATATAGCGTCCAGACAAGCAACTCGCCAAGATCTGAGCGCTATGAACGCCTAACTCCGAAAGCCGTAATAGAAAATAAAGTGGCTGTACAGGGCAATACGCACGCTATTCTCTGAAAGGCCCGACGTTATCTCCTAGACTAGGTATGCAAGGAATACAGGATTTGGCGGCACGACGCGGGGCAGCGGTAATTGTACCGAAGTGGAACACGGCTGTGTTGGGCCATAGTTCTCGCTCATGACTTTGTTTGATTCGTCGTCTGACGCCCATCAACGTGAACGCAACGTTGAAAAATGACGTATCAACCCCGAGATCCTTCCAATGGAGGTCTCAAAATGTTGATTGGCTGCAACATTAATTATGCTCAACAGGTTCATCCTCGTCATCCTCGACTCCATCCTCATCGACTGCTGTGCTGTCATTGTGACTTTCACTGACCGACTTCGGAGGCAGGGTCACCCATTGTGTTTTCATGGGCGAAGGTCTGTCGCACCGCGGTAAGTTGCCCAAATCGATCTCTTCCTCGTTTTGGAGGTTCATGAAGGTGGTGTTGTGCAGAAAGCGCTGTTTCAAAGTGTGGTATGACATGAAAACGGTCATTTTCATTACCTTGTAACCCAGTCAGCTCAGTGACACCCGAGGATGGAAAATTCCATCTTAGTCCACGTGGAATAAGCTCCGAAGTGGCCACAATGGGAGACATTACAGGGTGCACAGGTTCAACATACCTCTGGGTCGAAGCGCCGCTTGTAGATCATGTCTTGGAATTTGATGAAGTCATCCTTCGATTGGAGGACGTTAATACCATCGGTAGGTGACAAATCAAAGGCGCAACTAGCGATATAATACTGAAGAAGGCCCTTGAAGGGCTTGTAGACAGCGCTCGCGGATGTCTTGACAAGGTCTGCCTGGCAGATCACAATGTATGGTCCCCGTGGGCCACCTTTTGGTACGCCATGCTTTCCCGGCTCACACTCCAGCAGATGTTCGAGTGCCGTAATGATCAATGTCTTGCCACAGCTCATGTGATTGGCGTCAAACGAGGCCTTCAGTGGCGATGCAACATTGTCGGAATGCGTGACAGCATCTATGAGTTGTTAGAGAGTGACACAGTTGCTTGGCTCCCTTGGGACAATGTGAAGGACAATATTCTCTATGACTTACCAACCATCTGGTGGGTAGAGAGGGAAAGATCGCAACGAGCCTGGAAAAGAATCAACTCCATCCAGCTTAATTGGAGGGACTCAGCTCTGAGATGCAGGGACGACCTCGGGAGTTGCGCCAGTCGAAGAAAAGGGCGACAATTATTCCGAATCTGGAATAGTCTGGTCGAGAAGCCGACTGCTTCAATTTTCCGTCTTTTCGTCCCTTCTCAATTTTTTATCCTTTTGAAACTACATTGCCTTTTCTTCCGTTTCCCCTCTTTTCAGCGATCTGTGAGTCCACATGGATCAAACGAGCCAGTTGACACTTCTTGTCCCACTCAGCACCGCACCATGTCAAAGCCACCGGGCACAGCGCGGCTGGTGCAACCAGCCCTGGAGGGCTACGGGGAGAGGGGGATCCTCTTCTCAAATCAAGCAACGCAACTACCATGGCCCATTCAAATCCATCCAGGGTCCACAAAAGCTTAATGTCGCACAAATCCGAGCCCGGTACCCGCCTGATCACACACTCTGGCACAAGAACGACAACGACGACTGTGATCGAGGTCCTTGCTAGCCCCATCCTGGCTCAAGACCTGTACGGCCCCTTGCCATACAGAAAACCTAAATTGCGGAACCCTGGGCGAAGTCAAGTTCGAGAAGCTGACAGGCCTTAATGAGTGCCAAACCGAGTCCGAGGGCAACAATTTGCAAGGCTTTAGCTCGCGCCTGATCACCAATTCCAAGACGAACAACATCTCCGACAAACTGATCGTCCCCTATCTCGCACTTCCCAGCGGGGCGGCCTTGTATTCTTTCGCTTTCACTGAAGGTTTGCATCATGCCCTCTCCGAGCTCGTATCATCCCTGGCACCCAAGAAGGGTCGGCCGCCCTACTGTACGTGGATTGAGCCTGCCATATGACTTCTTGAAGGACGGCCCCATCCCACGTCTCTTAGCCTAGGCTGAGTCCATGTGATTCAATAGAGCTCCCTTACCAACTCTTGCTCGTCCGACACTGACCCCCGCATAGGTTTGGAGCTTGTCGGTATCCTTTGGAGCACATCTACGAATCGAGCAAAGACAAGAAAATTCGCATCCAGGAAATCGCTTCCATCATCACCCGGCAGGATACCACGCGCGTCAGATGGGGCGAGTTCGAGGAGCAGGAGCAAGTTCGTCTAGAGCAGAAGATGGCTGCCTACGGTGTTGACCTGAACAACAACTACCGCTTTCGCCAGCAGGACGGCTCTGACCCTCCTTCCCCGGCGCGGTACCTTGGGTTCACGCTAGAGGACTGGAACCGCGCTCTTTTCCTTGCTGTATGGATTTGTCAAATGGATGGACAAACCATGGGTGAAACTCAACACATCAAACAGGGAGGGTGCCGTAGACAACCTGCACTTTCGCGGTGCATCGGACGCGGCGGAACAGACCGAAGAGCACCAGGCCAATCTCAACGAAGAGAATGATCGCCGGCAAGAAATAATCAACGCGTTCAAGGCGATGAAGATTGTCGGAGGACCACCAGACCTGGCGGATCGAGAGTTCTCAAAGTGCGTCGACGAAGTCATCACCGCCCGCCTCGACCCCACCAGCAAAACATTCGAATATGAAGCCCATGGTCGAATTGACAGGACAGATCAAGAGATTCGATATGCCGCGATCACCAATAACCCCAAACTCACTGGCAACTTCAACAAGCCCTCGTCTTACAAGGCAATCGACCTGAACAGCTTCTCAGGAAAATAGGATTTGATTATGACGTATGTGCGGTCTTTGCATGGGCGTGTCAGGAACGGCGGCATGGACGATGAAGGCAGTGACTTCGTCCCAAACAAGCGCCTGGCCGACTTTGCGAGCGCCGGGGCGGATATTTGCATCGACAGTTGTCCTGACACGGTGAATTCGCTTAAAGAAGAGCTGCAGGAGGGGCAGAGGGGCCTCTCCGATGACGATGCCATGGACCAGGCGAAGCGCACGCTAACAAATACCTATTCTCTGTCCATTTTCTCCGGCGGTAAGCCGCCTGTTCAACAGCCCTGGTACAAGGTCTTGAAGACGTGGAAATTCAGCCCGAACAGTGATCGATTCGTTTTCAACGAAGAGAATACTAGAGAAACCATGAAAGAGGCTCTGAATAAAGACCATAAGGGGGAAGGAAAGGCGTCTGCTGACGCGAACGAAGGCGACATGGCCCTTGGGGAGTTAATCACGAGCGGATTTGAATTTGCTCTTCACCAGCCTAGATACAACAACCCCAACAAACCTAACAAGATCCGCTAAGGCTTGCTCCCTGGACTCTTTCGAAGTGCGCCCTTTCAGCCACGTCCCAAACAACGTTCTTTGCGCGCCTCCGGGCATCCATCGTCGGATCAGGAAGGCCATCGAGAAGGCTGAGGGTCGGGAGTCCGATACGGACAAGGAAAAGGGCGAGCATGATGACAAGGAGGATCTCGAGGAGGATCTCCTAGGCTTGTTTGCGGCACTCGCGGCCCACGGATTCAACATCGTTCTGCATTAGGAGCAGGGCATCCAGCTCCATGAGCAGTGGATGGGCACATGAGGATGAGGATGAGGATCGGGGATTCGGAACTTTGCTTAGGTGGGAATTGCGTCCTTTATTTCGCTCATCATCCTGAAGTATGATCAGGGCGTCCAGCCCCATCGCCATAGGGTGAGCACGTGAAGACTGTAGAGTAAGTGTAGCTTACTGTAGAATTTGAATCACGTTGCTTCTATTTCGTCCCTCTTATTTTATATAAACCTTGCTTATAGTGTGAACCTATATAAAGTCTCCTAGTTTTATATAAAATAACTTTCTTTAAAAGGTAGGAAGTAAGAGGGTAGAAAGTAAGAGGGTAGGAAGGAGGAGGTTAGGAAGGAGGAGGGTAGGAGAGTAGAAAGTAGACGAGTAGGAAGTAGAAGGGTAGAAGGGTAAGAAGTAGGAGGGTAGGAAGTAAGAGGTTAGAAAGTAAAAGGGTAGAAAGTAGGAGGGTAAGAAGTAGGAAGGTAAGAAGTAGGAGGGTAAGAAGTAGGAGGGTAAGAAGTAGGAGAGTAGGAAGGTAGAAAGTAAGAGGGTAGGAAGTAAGAGGGTAAGAGGGTAGGAGGGTAGGAAGTAAGAGGGTAGGAGGGTAGGAAGGTAGGAAGTAGAAGGGTAGGAAGTAGGAGGGTAGGAAGTAGGAGGGTAGGAAGTAAGAAAGTAGGAAGTAGGAGGGTAGGAGGGTAGAAAGTAGGAGGAGGGTAAGTATAAGGATAAGAGAAAAGAGATTAAGAGGAAGGAAATTACCTTATAAGAAGTTATTCTATAGAAGGTTATTTTATTAGGTAGGTATATGGAGAGAATCTTAAGCTTTGGGAGAGCCCTATTTTCTAAGGCGCTGTAGTCTTATTGCTATCCCTAGCACCGCTAAGAGTAACCTCCAAGGTCCTCTAGACTGCTGTACGGGACACTGAGCATGTTATCTTGAGGACCAGATGCTGAGACAACCTTCTATAGGCTGTCAACTCACTTGTCCATGTAAATGTGAAAAGACCCTCTGAATAACAAGATCAAGACTATTATGAAACACTCTTCATAGCCAGGAGAAGCTAAGAAATCGAAATCATATAAAAGACTACGCTCAGATGTAACTGGTTCCGTTTCTATTCCATATACAGCCGTAGCCATACACAGCGCCTTTATACAGTCGTAAACGCTCAAGACCCAGCGTTTAAAAAGCACACATTGCCGATAACAGTGGTTAGATACGATAAGTCTGTAGGCACGTGGCCTCAGCCTTGTGACGCACAGACAAGGCTCAGATGTAAATAGGGCCGCAAGACAGCAGAAGTGTCTCTCGTATTTCAAGTTCCTCTGCATGCAAAAAACGCCTGTTGCAATAGCCCCTATCAGCTTGAGAAGCTCAGAAGGCCACAATGACCCTAAAACTTGAGTGGCGCACTCGTTATCCCCATCCGTTGATTTCGACGACCAGTCCCCGAAACACGGAGTGCGGCGCGTCGGGGCTTTGGAAAGCCTCGTATAACCGGTGACTGCCGTCCTAAAACAATGTACTTATTGATTGGAAGTGAAACAAACGAAACAGCATGAGCATTGCTAGACCTAGGCGAAGTAGATGGAGCGCAAGTCTGTCGCCGCCGACTCGTCGGGCTTGGACCGCGTCGGCGAGTCAATCGGAAGGGCGGTCGAGTCTGCGAATCGGGTTTCTGAGGCAGGAAGCTGCTCCGACTTATTTTCTGCATCGGATGTCTTAGCAAAAGCGCAAGTACAAGCAAACATCCGGGCTAATGGAAATCAACACACCAAGAAGTCTTCAGGGTAAGCCGGCGGGTCATAGGTCAAGTCATAGTCAATCTCCATAAGCTGAGGGGCGATTTCCTCGCAGTGGTCCACGCAATGGGTGTGGATGACACGGGGGAGCAGGCCGGTGGTCGGGTACACAATCCTTCCTTGCGCCAGTCTTCGCCGAGGTACGAGCTCTTTTCGCCCGATACGGGGGTAAGTTCTGTAGAAGAAACGCCCCTAACCCTGGTTTCAGAGCATTCTTACAGGCACTATAAAACACCTATAAGGTTAAAAACCACTATCTAGACTAATTTAGATAGTAGATAAGTTAAATATATTCCTTCCCCTCTTTTAAAATATTTTTACTAGTTCCTTTATAGTTATAAACCTAGTATATAACTAATAAGCTTAGAATAGATAATCTAAAGTATTATTTATCTTATATACTCCTTTTATAACTTATTCTACTCTATAAGTAGTTCTAATATAATATCTTTATTATCTAATTTAAAAATAATCTACTAAGATTTATACTTATTTCCTAGATAGTATATACTTTTAAAAGCTTATTATTAGCTTAAGAATTACTAGTATTTAATTAACCTAACTATACTTTTAAATAAAGAAATAGATAGCTTTAATATTCTAAAACTCTTAAATTAAGTCCTTATATATAAGAAATCCTAATAAAAAATATTCTAAATAAGATATAGTACTTTTCTAGCTTATTAAGTAGCTAGAATATTTAAAGATAAAGAAATAGAACCTTACTAGTTACCCTTTACTTAAGAGGAGTTAGAAAAAGCTTATAATTAAGAGATATAATAAAGACTTATACTTACTTTAAATTAAGTATTAAAAGTATTAAATCTATAGAAAATATAAAACTAAATATAAAAGATAATTTTAAGTAATATTTTATCTATATATATAATAGAATTATTAAATTTAGGCTTATTTTTAGTATAATAAATTATTAGAAAAATTAGAGAAAACCTTACTCCTTTAAAATTAAATAAAGTTAATACTATCTATTTAATATATATATAATATTTAAAGAAAGCTTAAAAAACTAGAATTAAACTAGATATATAGTACTAAGAGTTTAATAAGATCTATTTATAGGTATATACTTATTATATATTTAAGGTTAAAGAGTTTTTAGATATAGATAACTTTTTATAAGCTATATTAATCTAAATTACTCTTAAATAAGCTTAATTAAAAAGACTCTATATAATTAAATAAAAAGCCTTTAAAAAGAATATTCTAATACTTAAAGAACTTTTTAAAATATTAAAAGCTTTACTATATATAAATAAATAGTCTAACTAACTTAAAGGTACTCTAATCTTTACTATACTAGTAGGAATAGAAGTATTTAAAATAAATATAGAACTAGAAACCTTTAAGCTAAATACTTTAAATAAAGGGTAAGATAAGAAGAATACTTTTAAATATCTTTACTAAAGTAATAAGTATTTTAAGTACTATAGATAGAATCTAATTAAATACTAAGTACTTAAATATATATATATAGATAAAAAGGACCTATAACTTAAGAGAGAAATCTTAAATACTAAGTATAAGGAAATTAAAGAGTATCTAAAGTTTAAAAAATTCTAAAACCTAATTCTATAGCTTAAGAAATCTAGTATATAGTTAGAAATAGGAAATATAGTACCCTAAATAAAAAAAAGTATTCCTATATTACTATATTTAAGAACCTTTAAGTTAGAATAAAAATATACTTAACTATACCTCTTTTATATATATAATTACTATTTTATAAAATTTATTATATCTATCTTTACCTTATAATACTTAAATCTTTCTAAGAAATATTATTTAAAGTATTTAAATATAAGATATATACTATAATTAACCTAAATAACTTTTCTATTAAACTACTAATATAAAGGATATATATAATATTAAATAAAGTATAATATACCCTTTTAAAAAGTACTATTTTAGATAACTATAAAGCTATATACTTAGTTAATATAGTTAAAAAACTTAAACTAGGGACTTTCTATCCTAATTATTATAACCCTAATAAGAATAGGAACAATAGTTAGTTTATATATAAAACTAAACCTTACTAAGTAGCTAGTATACTAGCTAGATAAGAAGGTATAGATAGATTCTATAAAGTTATATAACTATAGGTTACCTAAGTAGGATTAAGAAGATTAAGTTCTAATCTAACTAATTCTAAATTAGTTAGATTAGATACTAAGCTAAATAATCTTATATTAGATTAGGAGGATTAGAGCCTAAGCCTTCTAATCCTAACTAAAGAGATAGACTATATAGATATACTTATTACTAGTAGGTAGTATTAGGATAGGATAGCTCTTTAGTAGTTAATTTAAATATTTAAGTATTCTTCTTAAATAGCTCTTACTAGCTAGTAATTATTATACTATTTAAAATATTACTTAACTATTACCTTATTATATATCTTAGATATAAACCCTTTAATCTCTTAGTTTATAGGACCTAGGAAGCTTTAATTATTATATTTTAACTACTTTTATTTATATATTACTATATAGACTTTAAGTAATATTATATATAGATCCTTTTATAACTTATATAATATCTAGACTTAATAATAACCTTTTTTAATATAACTTTATATAGGAAATAGATATTACTATAAATAATAATAATAGGAGAAATACTTTAAATAGTAGCTAAAATAATAATATTTAAAGATTAACCTTTAAATAGCTTTAGAAGCTAGTTATTAAAGTTTAATAATTTTATATTATAGTTAATAGGTAGGTATAATAAAATAAAAAGATAGAATAACTTAAGTAGGAAGTTACTATTCTTAGAACTACTATAGCTATTATTAATACCTTTATTATAACTAAGGAAAATATTAAACTAAATAACTTAACCCTATATAATAAAACTTTAGAATAGCTTTAAATATACCTAATATAGGTATAGGCTTACTAATAGTTTAACTATATAGATATTTAGTTAGATAGAAAATAAGTTATATATATAACCTTATTCTTTAAAGGAAGAGCTTTAATATAGTTTAAACCTTACTTTATAGACTTTATTACCTTAGAAGTATTTAAGAAATATAAAGATAAAATTTAAAGAATTTTTAGTAAATATAAAAACTATAAAGAAGCTTTAAAGACCTTATTTTAGGATTTAGATAAGGAATAATAAGCTAAAAAAGAACTCTTATATTTAAGATAAAGAGGCCTAGCTTTAGCCTATATAGTAGAGTTCTAAAGAATCTATATATATATTAACTTTATAGATAATACTAAAATCTTTATATTCTATAGAGGACTAAAGAAAGAAGTAAAGGATAAATTAGCTAGATATAATAAACCTAATAACTTTCTATAATATATTAAACTAGCTATTAAACTTAATAATAAGCTCTTTAAAAAACACTAGGAGAAATATAGAAATACCTTTAAGTAGTTTTAGTATAATAATTAGTAAAATAAACTTAATACTAAAAAAAGATATAACTATAATAACTTAACTTAGTAAGGATAATATTTAGGACTTATAAAGCTTAATACTATTTAATAATAAGATAAGAAAGATAAAAAGGATATTAAATATTTTAACTATAGTAAGAAGGGATACTATACTTAAGAATACTAAAGTAAAAAGAGAAAAGATTAGAAGCTTATATTTAATAGCTTTAGATAAACTAATATTACTATATACTTTAAGAATAGCTCTATTTAATCTAAGAAATAGTAAGAAATTAGGACTTTTTACTATATCTATAATATAGTAATATATAATTAGTATTAAATCTATCTAAAATAAGATTTTAATAACTAATAGATAGGCTATAAATAGGATCTAGGTAGATATCTAATAGATAGATAAGTTTTATTTAAAGTAGATTAAGATTATATAGTATAAGTTTATACTAAGGCTTTAGGAGGATCTAGTTATAATAAACTATACTTTACTTAGTATAAAAAGAAAAGCTATAAAATATATAAAGGTAATAAGTAAGATTAGTAGTCTATACTAATAAATATAGTTTATAGTATTACTATAAAACTATATATATAGATTAGCTAGATAAATTACTTTAATAACTATTATTTTATATATTTATTAGATAAAGAGGGAGCTTATTAGTTTTCTTAAAAGCTATAGAAGTTATATACCTTAGTAGTAAGAGAGTAAAAAGTACTCCTATTATTAAAATCTAAGCTAATAGGAAATAATCTAAAGAATATACTTATACTTTAAACCTAGTAAAAGGAACTATAAGCTTACTTAAGCTATATCCTCTTATTAGCTCTATAAACTAATATTACTATAGTAGCTATAGTAGGAAGAACTTTTATATTAACTATATAGTATTTAAAGAAGGAGGTAAAGATACTAAGAGATATAGAAAGGTTCTACCTATTATACTTATTATATATAGGTATTTTTTAAGCCTTATATATTTATAATAGATATAAAGTTTATATATAGGAGAAGGTATCTTATAATTAGTTCTTTTAGAGATAGTAAGGATAAGATATTAAGATAACTTATAAGAAAGATAATCTTAAAGGCTAGATTCTAGGATAATAATATAAGATTATAGAATATATTAAGTTCTACTTTAATCTATAAATACTTTTAAAATACCTATAATACTTTAAAGAATAGAGAACCTATATTAATAAGTTATACTAAGTTTATATAAATAATAAACTTAAAGAATAGTATTAACTATAATAGTAAAGATAAATCTTTAGTTTAATATAATCTATAATATAATAAGAAAGTATTAATAAGTTTATAAAAAGCTTATAGTAATCTTAAGATATTATTAGAGATAATATTAAATAAATTTACTATCTTTTAGATAAATATTTAAAAAATAAGTAATACTATTTATAAAACCTTAGGTAGTAGAAACTATTAATATAAGGTACTTATATATAATAAATAGGGAAGATTACTAGTACTTAAAAGTAAAGGTAGAAATTAGAATCTATAAATATAAGGTACTTATTAATAGTAGTACTTAAGGAAACTTTATTTCTTTATAAATAGTTAATAGATATTAAATCCTCTAGTATAAGAAGGTGGAACTTTATAGACTTAATATAGTTAATAGAATAGAAGTTATTTATAGATAAGGTATTATTAATATAGAGACTAATTATCTTTAACTATAGATATTTAACTATATTAAGTAATTTATCTTAGATATTACTAAGATAGTGAATTATTAGTTAATTTTAGGAATCTTTTAGTTAAGAAAGAATAACCTTTAGATAGATTAGACTACTAGCTAGATCTATTAGGCTAACCTTATTAGCTTAGTAGAAGGAATAATTATATATTATAAAGATAAGTAGAGCTTAGTTTTTAAGGATAGTATTTAAGAAATATATATTTAAATAAGCCTAGTAACTACCTTTTAGGAAGGAGAGAAGGACTTAGCTTTTAAGTAGGTTTTAATAGGACTTATATATAAGTTAATAAGATAGTAGAAGGGTACTCTATAATAGACTAATACTTTAAACCCTCTATATACTAAAAAGTATTTAGATAATAGTAGTTTACTTTAAATTAATAATAGAAAATAATAATTTATACTAATAGTATAAGAATAAATTAAAGAGATTTAAAAAGGATTTAAATAGGTATAATAAGTATAAAAGATAATATCTATAGTTTAGGTTACTTTATTTATAGAAACCTTATAATAAGTAATAAAAGTATATAGAATTAGCTTTATTAAATAAATTAAGCTAATCCTCTAAAGATTTATAGCTTACTTATAGAAGGTTAAGGTAGTAAAGAAGGATCTTTAGAAGTTTATATCTTAGGAATATTATAAATATACTATGCTATTTATAACTATACTTAATACTAGATTATTTAAATATAATAATTAGGATTATAAGATACTTTTTAAGGAAGGAATAGTACTAAAATTTATAAAGATTTATAGATTTAATAAAATTTAACTAAAGGTACTTAGGGAGTACCTTAATAAGAACCTAGTAAAAAGTTATATTTAACTATTAATATCTTTAGCTAAATACTTTATTCTCTTTATATTTAAAAAAAATAGAAAGCTATAACTTTATATAGATTATTAATAACTAAATAATATTACTATTAAAAACTACTATTTACTACTTTTAATATAAGAACTTAGGGATTAACTATAAGAAGCTTAGTAGTTTATAGCTTTAAACTTTAAAGAAACCTATAACCTAATTAGAATAAAGAAGGGTAAAGAATAGAAAATAGTATTCTAAATATACTATAGATATTTTAAATATATAGTTATACTATTTAGGTTAACTAATATACTAGTAATATTTTAAGCTATAATTAATTATATCCTTAGAGAATATTTAGATATCTTTATTATTATATACCTAAATAATATCTTTATTTACTTAAAAATACTTAATAATTATAAGGAATATATATATAAGGTTCTATAGAAACTTTAGGATATAAAACTTTTAGTTAAATTAAAGAAAAGTATATTCTATATTAAGGAGATTAACTACTTTAGATATATAATCTAACCTAAAGAAATTAGAATATAGAAATCTAAGATTATTACTATTAAAGAATAGCTAGTACTAACTAATATTAAGGAAGTTAGAGGATTTTTTAGATTTATTAATTTCTATTAATAGTTTATTAAGGACTATTTAAAAATTATAATTCCCCTAACTAACTTTATTAAGAATATTACTTACTTTTAGTAGAATAATAAAGTATAGAAGGCTTTTAAAGAACTTAGGTAAAGAGTTATTTTAGAACTAATCCTAGTTAAAGTAAACTTAAATAAAGAATATAAAGTTAAAATAGATACTTTTAATTATATAATAGGAGGATAGTTAGAATAATATAATACTTAAGGAAAGCTATACTCTATTATTTTTTTTTTAAAGAAGTTTAGTAGACTAGAAATTAACTATACTATATTTAATAAAGAACTAATAGTAATTATTAAAGTATTTAAAGAATAATAATACTACCTTATTAGTATAAAATACTAAGTATAAGTATTTACTAATTATAAGAACTTAGCTAGCTTTACTACTATTAAGAAACTTAATAAATACTAGATTAAATAAGTAGAGTTTTTATTATAATTTAATATTTAAATTACTTATAGATAAGGATTAGAAAATAGTAGAGTAGATACTCTTAGTAGGTAGTTAAACTACCTATAGGATATACCTTTAGAGATATAAAGTATCTTTTAAACTATTTTTAAAAGAGACCTACTACTCTAAAAGTACTAATAACTAGTAGTAGTATTCTATACTAAAGTTAACCTAGAATAAGAGACTAAACTTAGAATAGCCTATTAGAAGCTCTCTAATAAGCTTAAAGAATAATTAATAAAAGATAAAGGTATATACTACTAAGGGAAATAGCTTTTTATACTTAAGGAACTATAAGAGAAACTTATATAAAGGATTTATAAGACTTTAGCCTATAGATACTAAGGAATTATAGTAACTATAAAATAAATTAGGTAATACTACTACTTCCTTAAGATTAAGAAAGAAGTCTAAATAGTTATCTAGAATTATAATATATATTATAAGAGTAAAACTATTAGATATAAGCTCTATAGTCTACTATAGTCTCTACTAATACTTAATAAACTATAGTAATTAATTAACCTTAACTTTATTATTAAATTATTAAACTTAAAAGAATTTATAATAAGAGTAAAATATAATAGTATCTTAGTTATTATAGATAGATTTATAAAGTATATATACTTTATTCCCTATAAAGAAGTAAGTAATATAAATAAACTTATATATACCTTTCTATAGATAATTATTAGTAACTATAGAATACTATAGGAAATTATTTTAAATAAAGGAATAGTATTTACTTTAAACTTTTAATAATTATTTATAAAATAACTTAGTTTAAAATTAAAGCTTTTAATAGCTTTCTATTTATAAATAGATAGATAAACTAAAAGACTAAACTAAATTCTAAAATAGTATTTTTATAGTTATATTAACTATAAATAGAATAATTAAATATAATTACTATTTATAATATAATTTATTTATAATAGTATAGATATAGAAATAATAAAGGTATTATTCTTTTATATAAACTATAGCTATAAACTAGAAGCCTATAGAGAACTAATCCTTAGTTAGGAAGTATAATTAGTAATAGAATAGGTAACTAAGATTTAGAACCTTTAGAAAGAGCTTTAGTAAGAACTACTTTTTATATAAAAATAAATAATAATCTATACTAATAGAAAAAGGTTAAAAGGATTAACCTTAAAGAAGGGAGATAAAGTTTATCTACTCTATAAAAATATTAAAACTAAGTAACCTAGTAATAAACTAAACTATAAAAAGATTAAATTATTTTAGATTTTAGAAAAACTTTTAGATACTAACTTTAAACTCTTATTACTAGTAAAGATATAAATCTATCTAGTCTTTTATATATTATTTTTAGAACTAGTGCTAATTAGTATATAATTTAAAATATAGGTTAAATTTAATAATAATAAAAAAGAATAGGAAGTTAAAAGAATTTTAGATTTTAGAATATATAATACTAATACTAAATATTTAATTAAATAAAGAGGCTATAATAATAAAGATAATATATAGGAACCCTTTAAGAATCTAATAAATTACTAGTAGGTATTATAAAACTTCTATTAAGTAAAAGGGACTAATTTACCTCTAGAATATTAAGACCTAGTAAAGGCTAAGAAGAAGTATTACTAGCCCCTTAGGTAGAAATATTAGATAAGGCTTAGTTAGCTTACTTTTAAATATTCTATAGCTCTACCTAATAAGCTTCCTTAATATCTACCTTATCTAAATCCTATATACTATAATAGAATAAATTAGAATTATAATCTTTTAGGAAATGCTATTACTTATATAACCTTACTAACCTACTTAGGGTAGCTTATAACTTAGTTTATAATATAAATAGCTTCTCCTCTATATCCTTAGCCTCTTTCTTAATATACTACTACTCCTTTATAACCTTAGTAACTAAATAAAGGATATATTAGTACTAGAGAGAATAGTAAAGGGAGAAAAAGGATATATAAGTAGAAGATATATTATTTCTATTATAAGTAGTTAAACCTTAACTAATATATTTACTATAATACTTTAAATCCTTAAGATACTTATATAGTAAGTTATTTTTAAAATAGTAAGAATAAAGTATATTACTTAGATTACCTAGTAAATTAATTTAAGCTATAAGTAAATAATACTATATAGTCTTTAAACTAAATAATAACTTAATAATCTAACCTAATATTATAAATTAGTAAAAAGGGAAAATAAAATAGAGATATAGAGAAAACTATTATTAAATAGAGGATAAATAAAAAGGAACTAACTTACTAATTTTTAGGGATAAAGAAGATTAAAAAAGGGGGATAATATTATAACCCTAATAAGAATAGGAATAATAGTTAATTTATATATAGAACTAAACTCTACTAAGTAGCTAGTATACTAGTTAGATAAGAAGGTATAGATAGATCCTATAAAGTTATATAACTATAGGTTACCTAAATAAGATTAAAGAGATTAAGTTCTAATTTAACTAATCTTAGATTAATTAGATTAGATATTAAGCTAAATAATCTTATATTAGATTAGAAGGATTAGAGCTTAAGCCTCCTAATCCTAACTAAAGAGATAGACTATATAGATATACTTATTACTAGTAGGTAGTATTAGGATAGGATAGCTCTTTAGTAGTTAATCTAAGTATTTAAGTATTCTTCTTAAATAGCTCTTACTAGCTAGTAATTATTATACTATTTAGAATATTACTTAACTATTACCTTATTATATATCTTAGATATAAACCCTTTAATCTCTTAGTTTATAAGACCTAGGAAGCTTTAATTATTATACTAATTTAAATAATAATATAATTAAAGCTAATACTTTAACCTTAAAAATATATAGATATAGAACTTAATACTTTAAAAATATTATTTATAATATATAAGGAAAATATACTAAGAATCTAATATTTAAAAATATAGTAGTAGTAAAGAATTTCTATATAAATATAATATCTAAAGCGCTCTTATAAAAAATAAGCACTTAATATTATAGAAAAGATACTATATTATATTTTAGACTACTTAAAAATAGTATATTAATAGTAGAACTTACTTAGAAATATAACCTAGTGTTTATTAAATATAAACTACTCTCCTTCTCCTATTTTTAAACTCCTACTATTACTAAAAGTATAGCTAGAATTATAAACTTCTAAGTATTTACTATTATAAAAACATACCTATTCTAGCCCTTCTAAAATAAATACCCTAATTAAAAAAACTCTATATAACTATAGTATATTTAAATAGAATACCTTAGTATATAAGCTTTAGAATACCTAATTAAATAAAATAAAGAAGTAAAAATCTTTAGAATTAAAAAGATTAACTATAAAGTATACTTATATACTTATATAATAAAATATATTTAAAAAGTACTATTAGAAAATAGAAGCCCTAGATTTTTCTTCTATATTTTCTAAAACTTATTTATATACTTATAAGCTTTAGATAAAGCTTTATATACTTTTATTATTAGTAATAAGTATAGTAGAAAGCTTTTTACTTACCTTTTATACTTAAAGATTTAGAAAATAGTATCTAAAGTACTTTAATACTTTAAAATATATATATATAGGTAATTTAAGCTTATAATTTATAAAATATAGTAAGATACTAAAGTAATAGTTATAAGCTAAATAATAGATACTAAATATATTAAATAAGTAAAATAAAGTAATATTAACCTTAAAATTACTCCTCTAAGAATATTAGAAGTAAATAGAGAAGGTAAGAGAGCTAGAAAAACTCTTATTAAAAAAATACTTATACTATTACTTAATATAAATCTATTCTTTAAATTATAATTAAAAGCTATACTAGCTATAACTATACTATATAATATATCCCTAATATTTAAAAAATAAAGATAAGCTCTAGATATTATACTATATAAGTAGTTCTAATACTATTTCTACTAGTATAAACTACTTTAAATAAAGAATAAGCTTTAAAGCTTACTTCTTAACTAGAGAAATATCTATACCTATAAGTATAAAGTATATACTCTTATTTAAAAGTATAAAAATAATATAACTAAATACTATCTAAAAACTTATAAGAGGGCCTATATAGGCTATCTAGTAGGGTATATAGTATTAAATATATATAAAATATAGGTTCCTATAAGAGAAGAGGTTATTTCTACTTAAAATATAGTATTTAAAAAGAACCTCTTCTATAATAATAAGGCTAATAAGAAGGAAAATAGACTATAAGCCTTTAAAGTAAAGTATATATTAGTTAAAATAGCTACTTTAAAAGAGATCTAAAAGGTTATATATATTACTAATAAAATAAAAAATAAGAATATAGTAAGTAGTTAAGAAACTCTAAATAAAGAGCCTAAAGCTAGGATTTTACCTAAAAGTAGTACTCTTATAAGATTAATAGAAAGTATACTAAAAAGTAATAAACTAAGCTTACTACCTATTCTAGTTAACCCTAAAAAGTTATATATAAAGCTCCCTACCCTAAAAAATACTTTAAAAGCTCCTAATAAGAGTATATTATTATAATAGGAAATAGTTTCTAATAAGGAAATAAGGAGAGAGAGCTAAGAGTTTTTTAGTTAAGAAGTATACTAACTTAATAATAAGGGGAATTCTAGTAATTAGGGAAGGAATAGATAAATATACTTAGAAGTATAAGGAATAGAACCTATATAATATTTTATATAAGTTTAAAATTAATAAAATTAAGCTTAGGATTATTCTCCTACTACTATAAATATTAAATCTATATATATAATAAGATTATATAAAGATACCTATATATAGATAGAATTTATAACTATTTATATATTAAAATAACTAAAAAGATATATTTAAAGTACTAAGTAAGATAGATACTTAAAAATAATAAATTATATCTTTATAACTACTTTTAAATACTATACTAAGGATAGGAAAACTCTATTAGTTAGTTCTAGAATAAAGTACTATATTAGTACCTTTCTAATAAAGCTTATATTATAGAAATAAGCTTAAAATACCCTTTTTAAAGATAAGTAGTTTATAGCTATATATAATAAGCTTAAAATACTTATAAAATTAGGTATATAGAAAATAGTTAAGTAGGAAAAAGTAACTTTAAAGCCTCTTTTATTAAAATAAGTATATAAATATAAGCTTAATAAAGATAGTTTTTTAACCTCTTTTAAAGTTTATATATATATTTAAAGAGACCTATAACTACTATCTATAATAGAAAGTATATATATAACTATACTTATTATAAAGACCTTTTAAGTTATAATAGCTATTATAGTATACTTTAATTTAAAGATTATATAACTTAATATTATAGGTACTTTCCTTTATATTAATAGAAAGAGTTATAAGCCTATATTTTATAATCTTCTAAATAGATTTAAAGAGATTAGAAAATATAATAAGTTTAAAAGAGCTTTATATAGGCTATAGGACTCTCTACTTCTTTAATATAAAGAGTTTTCTACTATACTCTTTAAGTTTAGCTTAATATTAGCTTTAGAAGAGCCCTATCTCTTTATAAACTTAGAAATAAGACTTATAGTCCTCTTCTATATAGATAATATTCTTATAGTATACCTAAAGAAGAGTAAGAATAAGTATAAGTACCTTAAAGTAAGTATCTAAGCTAAGTATAAGTTTAAGGATTAAGGACCTACTAAGTAGTTTCTAGGTATATATATTCTAAAAGATAGGATTAAAAGAACTATTTTCTTTATTTATAACTTATATATTAAAAAGGTTATTTAAAAGTTTAGTTTATAAAATAACCTAGATATACTATTATATATACCTATATTACTTAAAAACTTAGAGCTATTTAAAGAGTAAGCTTTAAATAAAGAAATTAAGGTATATTAAGAGAGAGTAGGCTTTATATTATATACTTCTATTATAATATACTTAAATATTACTTTTACCTATACTAGGCTCTTCTAAGTACTTATAAACCTAGAATTAAACTACTTTAAAGCTATAAACTAAATAATAGAGTATTTATATATAACTTAATATCTTAGACTATAATATAAGGGGTATAAAGAAGCCTAAGTATTTATAATAGCTAGGGATATCTTATTTATAGATAATAAGAAGGACTAGAAGTTCTTATAAGAATATATAATACTCCTCTTTAGTAGACTAATTTATTAGAAAGTAACTAAATAAATAACTATATCTACTTTAACTACTAAGGTTAAATTATTAGTTCTAAAACTTATTATAAAAGAAACTATAGTTTTATAATAATTATTTTAGGATATATACTTAGACTTAGGTAAGCTTTAAACTATATATTTAAATAATTAATAAACTATATATTTAATTATAAGTAAAGCTAAAAGGTTTAATATAAAGCTTTATTATATAAATATCTAATAAATATAATTAAAGTAAGAATATAAATATAGAAGTTTTAATATAATATACTTAGAAATATTAAAAATATTAATAAATAAACTAATTAAAGTTCTTATATATACTTAATTTAAATAATTTAGAGAGTATTTAAGTTTAAAGAATATATATAATATAATAGAATAATAAGTTAATTCTAAGAATACTAAAGCTTTTAAAAGGCTATATCCTAAGCTCTACTAATATTTAGGAACCTAATTTTTAACTAAATTAATACTTAGTATACTTTAAAAAAATTAATCTAAATACCTCCTTTAACTATCTATTATCCTAATTATATATAGTTCTTACTAGAATATATAAAATAAAAGAGCTTAAAAGTTAGTTCTAAATATATATTTTTAGTAATATTAAAAAATTAGAAGATTTAGATTAAGCCTTACTATTAAAGTTAATCTTTTTATTAGCTTTATTTAAGCTATATAAATACTTAAACTTTACTTAGAATTAGTTAACTATAATATTATCCTTATTAAATAAAATCTAACTTTTAAAATAACTATTTAGCTTTATCTAGTATATATATTTATATATAGTATAAGCTTTATTATAAATATTCTTATAGTTAAAGTAGAACTTTTAAGCTTTTTTCTTAGAAGTATCCTTAGCTAACTTTTTATTTAAAGCTATATAAGCTATATATACCTCTTTAATAAAAACCTATATAAATCTAAAAAGCTTCTTATACTTATTACTACCTTTAAAATAGTAGAAATAATATTTATTATTATTATTATAGTTAAAATAGTTTATAATATTAAATTTAATTTAACTATATAATATAAAATTAATATAGTAGTAATAGATAATCTTATACTTATTAGTAATATAAACCTTAGACTTTATATAAGTTTTATATATAATTTTATTATACTTAGAATAAAAATCTTTAAACTTAGCTAAAATAAAGATAATCTCCTTATTATACTCCTCTATAACTATATTAAAATATTAGTTAAGCTAAAGAAGTAATAATAATAGTATACTAAGAATATATACTATTAGAATTAGCTTTATAATCTATATTAGTTTTCTACTTCTTAATTAACTTAAAAGTAGGGGCTATAAGAATATTTAGAGTAATAGGCTTAGAAGTATCCTTCTTAGGCTTATTAGGGTTATTAGTATTATTTAAATTAGTATTATACTTATACTTATACTTAAGGATAGTTAGTATAAAAACTATTTACCTTTTTAAATTAGTAAGTATTAAAATATAGTTTAAAAGGTTAGTTTTAAAAGTATCTTTTAATAGAATCTAGTAAAGAATTATTTAAAAAGTTTAAACTTAAACTTTAATTTAATAGAATAAAGTATATATAAGTTATAAGGGTGTTTAAAGATATAGGATATAATAGTATAGGAAGGAAGGACTACTAAAATTAAGTTTATATAGGTAGCTAAAAGAAAGTTAGTTAGTATAAAGTACCTACCTACTAGTATATTTTTACTATTAAAAAAGTAGGGTAGTGATAAGCTTAAAATTAAGGCCTAATACTAAGGGGTATATAGAAGAAACGCCCCTAACCCTAGTTTTAGAGTATTCTTATAGGTACTATAAAACACCTATAAGGTTAAAAACTACTATCTAGACTAATTTAGATAGTAGATAAGTTAAATATATTCCTTCCCCTCCTCTAGAACGTTTTTACTAGTTCCTCCACAAGTTCGGGGTGCCGCTCACACCGGTTCCGCGCGGCATGTCCGGTGCGGATCCCCGGTAGGGGCAAAGCTGGCCCGGGGTAGGGTCCGGCCGCTTAGTCGGCTTCTGGCTATTGGGAGCGCACGCGCTGCTGCTGCTGCCCGGGCTTTCTCGACGTGAACAGCGTGGCGTGCTTGCGGACGCCCGAGAAGTCGATGGGCTTGACGCCCCTCAGCACCGTGTTGCGGCCCCCCATCTTGCGTTCCCTGGCGTGGCGTAGAATTGCTGCAGCCTCCGGGCCGGATACCTTTTCGACGGCATAGTTTCGCTTGGCCTCGCCCTCCTTGAGTCGCTCGGTGTGATACAGACTGCTGAGTCGGGAGACTGAGACTCATAACCGGATGATTTGACTTCTTCCACGTCTTGCAGACCTCGGTTGCAAAGTCTGCCGGCGGCTCTCCTTGGCTGTCATGCTTATCGTTCACTGGCTTCTCCGTTGCCACATCCGCTGGACTCTGCTCGGCTTCATCCTCGACCTCATCGACCTCTGGCTCAACGAGTTCCATGGAGGCGACATCGGCTTGAGCTCACTCATTTACGAGGCATACCAGCCCACTCATTGTTTTTGGGCGTTTCACGGGCGCGGCGCGGAGTCGGCCCGACGGATTTCGCTTTGCCGTCAGCAAAAGTTACGCCGGTGTGGTTGGCGAGAATCACTCGTGACAAAGCTGGTGTCTCATGAGGAAAGTAGCCATGGCAATCACACGGGCCCTTTATGCCACTGCCCGGGCCATTGGCGCGCAGGGACCTGAGAAAGGCTGTGAACTCCGCAACGATGCTCTTTCTGAGTTCCATTTCGTCGGTCATGAGAAAGGAAAGGATGGTGTCAAGGCTATACAAGTGGCCGCTACGGCGCGTCTGTGACGGGAGTCAGTTAGTACCAGATATGTGGGTAATGGCCAGAACAATGGATGGATGGACGGCTAGGTGTGCTCAGGAGTGATTACCTCGTCCCGTGCGGGACAGCGAGGGACATCAAGAGGAGATCCTCCGTGCGACAAGTGGGCCATGCCGTTTAGACTCACCTTGTGTTTCGTGTGGCAAGAGGGAAGCGGCCTCTGAAATGAACTGGTCGACCTTTTTCTCAATGGCGCCGTCGCCCGCCCCGACCTTCTGGGTACTGCCTTTGCTGTTGCCTCGCACAGCCTGATCCAGGGTCATTGTCGTGTTCTTCTCGTTGAAACGTAGAGTCTTGGGATCTACATCGGGGCCGATCATGGCGAACGCCTCGTCCCATGGGACGAATATGGGTTTGTCGCCGCTTTCAAAAGACGACAGTGAGTGGTGGGCTGCCATTTGCTGCTGTGCCATCAAGTGGGCTTCCTCCTCTGACAGCCTCCGGTTGTTCTCCATGATTTCTTCCCGCAGCGAGTCGACTGTATCTCCCGAGTTGTCCACAAACTGTTTGGATGACTTGCCGGCGAACGATGCCACGCTGGGATTCGAGGTGAAACTTGGGTTTCTAATTGTGTTCGTGCTGGTTCCGTGAAGATGGCGGAGGTTCTTGCTGACAAAGTCCTAGTTTGCCAAGACGGTTCCCAAGTCCACGGGCTTGTACGTATTGGGCTGGTTCATGTTGCCAACCGTGGCGTTGCGGGCTGACAGTTTCATGTAAGTGCCAACGGCAGACATGATTTTGCCGACCTTTCGCATGCACTGTTCGTGCGAAAGGTACTTCTCGGCACCTGGGGCCTTTCGCTTGACAATGTCATCGACGAGGCTTTGAATCTGGAATCGCCTGGGGACTGGGCCGTCCCAAGAAGATTCATCTGCATGAATGTCTCCATCATTGCTCGCTGCTGGTCGTGTTTCCTGAGCCCTGCCTCCGCCAGGTCCATGACACCCCTCCTCTTCAGAAGGAGCCTCTTCGTATGGGACCAGAATGAATTCGGCGGCCTTGCGCTTGCTGGCCAGGTGGTCATAAGGCTTCTTCGCAGCAAGGTGCACAGAAGTCAGGATGTCCAGGCCTCTGCCCCAATCCTCAATGTTGTATTTCATATACACGGTTGCCGTGTTACCGCTGTCGACCCGGCTGAAGCGCCGCTCGCTGTCAAGGTCGGTGCGGAATGCCGAGAGCTTATCCTCTTTCCGGGCGTCGGGATGCTTCTGTTCCCATTCTTTCCACTCACGCCGGGCCTCTTCCGGGTCCCAAGACTTGCCCATGCTCATCCATCGCAAAATCCGACACACGTACAGCATGCCGGCGACGGCAACGTTGACTTGCTTGGGAGAGTTGCTCTTGATGGAAAGACCAAGCCTGACCGAAGTGATAAACTCGGTCTTGGGCAATGGGGTGTAGTCGATATCCTTATCGATTTCATTGAATAGGCCCATCAGGTATTGGTTTGGCTCGACACGCGCATTGATGGCTTCGGCCGTATCCTGAAGTGGGAAGTTGATCCCATACTTCTGGACGAGTCGCGAGAAGGGCCCGGTAAGAGCTCGGCCTGCCCTGCCCCTCATCAGTAAGGCTCGCACCAAGGTTGCTCTGAACTCCATGTGACGGTGGGGCATGGAAGACATGTTGATGCTCTTATCCCACGGACTAGACCTCGCCCACCTTGTTTATCCCCGCAAGCTAAAGTAGGTAAAGGGGCGGGCGGTAGCATGACTACTATTGGGGGGGGGGCACCAGTGTTGGCACAGGGTGTTGTGGATTCTCGTGGTGTGTGGGTTGTACTGATTGCTAAATTGCGCCTGCAAGAGAGAAATGGGTGCCTACCGGGCTTCGCAGGGTTACTGACCTCCAGTCAGCAGAAATGTGGTACCAGTCACTCCGCTGGTAAATTCAACATGAGACTGAGTTAGAGCCTTGGTCGTTTTTCTTTCTCGAGGTGGAAGAGCGCGTGGCTGCCGATGATGCGGGAGGGGCTGGCTCTGGCCTGGCTCAGGAACTTCTCCATTGCTGTAGCTTCTTCGAGGTCGACGCTGCTGGTGGGTGGGGATTCAACTTAAGTAGGTTGGACGTCTAGAATTAAGCTGCAAAGATGAGGCCGCAAGTATTGGGACAGGGGTGGATCCGCCGTTTGCACCTCTCATTACCTAACCAAGAACGGCCTGTTCAGGGACAGCACCAGGCTAGCGCAGAGCTGCATGGGGGAACAATAGCTCTAGACATTGTTATGGAGGGCCTGATTCAAGGCAGTCTTGTTCCAGGCGCTAAGATGGCGCGCAAAAGCACCCAAGATGCCTCCTACAGCCACTGACGCCTTACTCCACGGCACTGGTGACGGCGACCTCACATGCCTCCAGGCCCTGACATACAGCGACGGCCCCTACGACTCCATCCCGACAGAACGTCGGATCATGCTTAGCCGTGTACTTGCACGCTCCTGTCAACACCCATATCCTGGACCTTCGCATGCAGCGGGCGAAGGATGACGAGCGAACCCTTGTCATGGTCACTACCCTCCGGGAGCAATTGTAAGTGGCGCCAAGGAATCGATACCATGTGGTGCCAACTCGTGTCCGTTCAGCGCACGGCTAACCTGCTCTTTTGTGTAGGGTTTTCTTTGCCTCCCCGCAAAGGTCCTCAATCAAAACGCTCTCTATCCGTGCTGGGATGACTAGTTCGGAGAAGGCTGGTACCTTTACTCAATTCAACGACCCCAACTCCAACATCAAGGTCCTTCTCCTTAACACTATAGTCGGTGCGGCTGGTTCTAATCTCCATGGCTCTTGCGCTTGCGGTATCCAGGTTTAGATGCTGTGGAGTTTCCCTACTTCTGCTCAAATGCTTGGCCGCCTAGTTCGCCTGAAGCAGACCATGGAAGTCACCTGGGTTATACTCAGAGTCAACGGCTCAGTTTACAATTTTATCGAGCACAAGGCTAGTCAGAAAGAGGCCCCGTCCCTTGCTGCACAGCTTAACTTCCTTGGTTGGCTGGACAATGCACTTTGCCGGAAGATCATCTCATAGGAGGTGCTTCGTGCATTCTGGAGCCAGCCCTTCAATCGCATGACCTGGGAGGTCATGGGTGTCGAGGAGATCCAAGACGTCAACTCCAATGTCATGCGCTGCCGGCCACTGCTTCCATCTCTTTGCCGAGCTGCTCCTCACCACACCAGAGGATGATCTACCGGAGGACTCATACGGCAATTTGATCGAGCAGGTCGAGGGTGTACTGGCTGCGCTGCCAGCGTTCTGGATTCGACAGCACTGTGTGAACGAGAGAAAGCCCGAGCGCTCTGAGCTTCTCGATGAGCTCACGTGGGAGGCGGTTCGCAAGCTGATTGAGGATTGTGACACCAACCCCGACGCTGTTTCAAGCATCACGGGCTCTGCATCGGCAATAGAGTTCGGTAGCAACCAGTCACGCCGGCAATACTTCAACAAGACAGTTGACGAGTCCTCGTCCCCCAAGTCTCCCAAGAAGTGCAAGCCAGGCGAGGATGGGGCGCCCGCCAGCTCCAGCCCTGCCGCGCCGAAGCGGCAGAAGAAGGAGCTGTCATCCGAATTTGTCCATGACAGCGACAGCGACAGCGACGGCGACAAGAACATGGAGAACCCTGAGAACCCGGAGAGCCTGGAGGAGAATCTGGAGAACCCTAAGGAGCAGATGGATTTGGATGGGAACGCGTTGGATGGGAACGCGTTGGATGGGAACGACTAAGATGCTGAATTAGCAGAGTCCAACGGCTCATATTTCGGTGGAAAGTACGCCACTCAGGAAGAGATGATGACGGCCATCATGGCGAGAATTGAACGCCAGACCAGGGAGGACGAGGAGAACTATGAGGAGTAGCGGATGGGGAAATATGGACACCAATGAGTGCCAACAGTGTATGAAATTAGAATCTTCGACTCTATTCGCACCGGGTGGTGGCAAATAAACTTCCATGAGCTGCCGGAAACAGCTTTCGCCTCCCATCTTGCTTCTTGTTCACCACAATGCGGATGCCCCCGAAGGTCTCGTAACGCAGGAGCCTGCCGTCCAGATCTTCTGTGCCTGTCGCCTCACAGTAATTAGACCCTAGACAGTCATAGAAATACAACCAGACAAAATTCGGGACTATGCGCGAGATGATTGCCACCACGGTCTGCAACGAGACAAAGATTCGCCATTGACTCCCAGGGGTCCTGCCTTCTCTAGGTAAGAAGCTAAGGTTATTACCTCAGTCAAGCTTATGTTGTCTATAACTAGCTCCATTCTAGTACACTTAGCCATGGGGGACGCAGCGTAGTAAATTAGAACTGGCAGTGGCGGATGCTGCTTAGATAGGTCATCCTGCGCTATAGTGTTAGGGAGGTACTCCGGTATGCGATTGAGCCACATCTCCCAGGCAGAACCGATCATCTAATAAGCCTTCTAGTTCTCTAGATCTTTATTAGTAAAGTCCTATATAATAATCCTAGTAGGACTAAGATATATAACGTAACTAACTTAATATATTAGACTATTAAATATCTAAAGTTTATTTATTAAGTTATATTCTTTATATTTTAATAAAAAGAATATATATTTTTATTATAAACTTTAGTTTAATTATAGAATTAATTAAAGTAGGAAGTATTTAAACTTTAAATTTATATAAGATTAAATATTCGTGCTTATAAAACTAAAAGGTATACTTATACTACTACTTATTTAAATACTTAAATAAGTTTTTTAAAGATTAAATTAATTAGATTAGTACTAAATTAGTTAACGTATAAGCTTCTTTTATAAAATATTATCCTATAGAAAGTTATTTTATAAAAGGGTATCTTATAGGAGGTTATCTTATAGGAGGTTATCCTATACCTAGGTAGGGGATTATTTCTTAGGGCTTAGGTGTACCCTCTGTTTTGGTGGGTGCGAACATCCGATCACATTTATATAAGCACAGCATCTAATACTTATTGTCTAAGCAAGTGGTGGCGCAGTAGCAGTGCATCATTCTCTTGTATTCAGGTATCTAGGCATCCTAATCCTAACCCCTTTCTGAGACATGCGGAAGTCTGCGAGGTCATCGAATACCATTTGCTACTAATCGGTGCAAGGTAAAGTAGGAATTTCCTTTATGTACACAGGTGGCTCCAAGTTACTGCCAGCTTAGACCCCACCCTTTCCGTTTCCATTCCAATCCGCGCCCGCGAGGTCATCATCCTCAGAGGGGACATCTTTCGCATCGTCGCCCGATGGGTCAAAAACCTCACCCGACAACTCGGAACCAGACTCCACAACCTTTTCCGCTGATTTGAACCGGCGTTTAGTGCTCCTGCCCCTCGATGGGGACTCGCCGTCACTGGAGCCCGTGTTGCGACGCGCGCGTTTGCGGCTGTCCTTTTTCCTGGGGGACTCCAAGTCGCCTAGTATCGGCTGTGTGCGCTTCTTCAGGGTACCAAGTTCCGTTTCGGCTGTTCAGCGGCAACCTTCTCGTGGTATTCCTTCTTGTCGGTAGAAATTTGCAGCATATCCAGAAGTGTTGGCCAGGTCAACTCTATGGTAGAAGCGTCAGAGCCCTCGCACAAGTCCTTCCATACTAGAGGGAGTACAGCAATGTTCTTGTTCATCGACGTCAGAACAGCCTCGTGGTCGGCAGGGGGCTCATCGGTTTGAAGAAGCAGCTCAGAGAGCAGCCGGTAGAAGTGAGCAGCCCGTCGCATGTCCGCAGAGTTGAAATCCTGAATCTCCGAAACGTGGATTTCCTCCCATGCCATTCGGTGGAACGGCTGGGACCAGGTGACCCGGAGCACATTGTAGGCTATCAGCTTGCGGGCGCAATTGGACTGGTCAAGCCACTCGGGGTATATCAGAGTCGCCATGAGCGCACGAATTTCCTTGAGACAGGCCTTGTACTTCAGGTAGTTGAACACCGAATCGTTGACCGAAAAAATTACCCAGGTCACGTGCTGAGTCTGCCGAATGCGGATCAGGCGCCCAATGTACCGGCCAATACTCCCGAAGCTCCAGGGAAACTGGACTATAATCCCAAAGTGGCACGAGTAGTGAAGGTTCAGCCCGGCAGAGCCAACCATCGTGTTCATCAGGAGGACCTTGGTATTGGAGGTGGGCTTGTTGAATTGGTCGATGGCCATGGCCTTCTCCTGGGAAGTCATGCCAGCACGCACCGAGACTACGTGGAGGCTACCTCTCTCCAGTATACCATAGAGTATCCTATGGATCAAGGCGATTAGCTAAGGCCTTGAAGCCCAAGTAACCCGCGGGGAGCTCGATCCCGACAACAAAAACTTGAATGCATAGAAATATGTGTGTGAAATCCTGCATGAAGGCGTCATGGAGAACCTATTTCGCAGGGTATAAGACTCCAGCGCATTTTAGGCCGAATATGATGCCGACGGCGAGGGCTAGCGGTGGGTCTGACAAATGCAAACGGTTGCGGATTAGAAGAGAAAATAGGGCGTAGAATATGAGGAATGCCGACAAGATGATGTAAGTCAGATGTTGCTCATTGGGTTCAAGCTTAGACTAAACTATGGCGGTAGTTATCTACGAGTGACTGGGTGGCTGCTCTGGTTTGTTGACGGTTATTGTTGGGATGAGATCCTGTGGGTTGAAGGAAAATTTTATTTCGAATGCTGTAAGAATAAATCTAAAGTTAGTAAGGATTTATCTAATAAATAGATCGGTTCTAGATAACTTAGAAAGCTTATTCTAACTAGGCTTTATAAGATTCTTACTAATTAAAAGATTATTTATATTCTTCTAAGTAATATTATAGTATTAAAAGCTAAGATATATTATAATCTAACGTGAATTATTTAATAATTAAATAAGTTTTATAAATAAATTTTATAGTAGAAATTTAATTTAATTTACTTATAAAGTATAATATTTATAGTAAGTAAATTAAAGTTAATATAATATATATTAATATTATAATTTATTTAATATTAAATTTAATATTTACTTTTATTATAAATTAAAAAGTATTAGTAATAATATAAATTTTATATTTTATTTAAAAAGTTTAATTTAAAATTAGAAATTTTAATTATTTAATTAACTATTTATATATAAATATAACTATTAAATTCTTATTA